>JAGDQP010000247.1:71953-184964 GCA_022664845.1 Lepisma saccharinum
TTAAAAAAAAAAAAAAAAAAAAAAAAAGAGAGAGAGAGAGAGAGAGAGAGAGAGAAAACTGGAAAATACATTGCAAAGCATGAGATATTGACCCGTATTATTCCTCTAATCGAAATAGTTCCCGGCTACTCTTAGAAGTATTCTGCTAATCTACTGTGATGCTTATCTAGATTGAACACACAATTATATTTTCTTGTATTAGAATAATATCATGTGTTATTACTGTTAAATAATTGTATGAGTCAGAGACGGTTTTATTTTTCTGGTGTCTATATTATATCCCAGTATTTCGGATAAGGGATACTAACCAAACATCTATATCCATATGAAATCAATATATCTGTTCAAGCCTTGATTTAATGTAGTCTCACACATAAAAAGCATCTAGTAAACGCTTTTTAAAATTCATTTAATGCTCTGCTACCATTGCATAACATGGTCACATTATTATTGTGTAATACAAGGAACATACATTCATTTACGTTAATTAACTACCTGTTTAATGTATCATATTCAAATGTAGGTCATACTGGCCGCAGTAGAGCGAGAATAGTTGTTAATAAATCTGCTTATCATGTCTCTTTCCCGTCGCAACGTATATTTTTAATTTCTTATTATTTTTTAAAACAAGTTATGTACACTACAAACCTGTAAACAGGATGGAAGATTCGAAGCGATTCATGAACATTCAGACCGGTTTCTTTTTTACTAATGTTGCTCTCAGCAAAATAAGTTGCTTAGCTCGATGTAGAGTATATCGGTATGCAACTTTTTCTCGCTCGGTCTTTGATTAAGGATGTGTCTTATTTACTGAAATACTGATCATTTTCGTTTAAAAAATAACTAGGGTTGTACAGTTTATTGGTACAGTAATGTTAGTTATTTGCTACTATAGCTACTGAAGTTTACTTTTATTTGCAATGCTTTTATTGAAAGTGTAACAATCAACTTTGCAAGTTTAAAAGTGTGCCAATGTTATTTCTTTGGCGAAGTCTGGAATATATATTGTCTGCGAATTTGCCTTTAGTATGTACATTTTTTAGTAATTAACGGAACGAAATAACGAGATGGCAACACTGTAAAGGACGTACAGCGTGGTGCAAAAGTCCCAATACTTTTTATTTACGTTGAAAACAGGTAAAGAGTAAGAAGTCGTTTTAAATGGAAATCGATCATGCTGTACATTAATAACAATAATAATAATGATTCATAGTATATTCAATCCACTACTGAAAGAGGCCTCTCTCGGAGGGAGGAGTTGTTCTACTGCTCCCACGCTGATCAGACGTGTTGGGAGAGGAGAGACGAAGCTCTCAACTGTGATCGCTACTATCGCTTATTCACAGCAGTTCTCCAATTGTCATGACGATGTTGGGTCAACACCGAAATTTTGAGTCCCACCGGGAATCGAACCCGGGACCGCTCACACTGAAGTCGAGCGCGCTACCGACTAGGCTACGCAGAAGGCTCTAGTACATTCATATTGACGAGTATTTTACCAGAAACATAATGAAGTGAGGTTTATTCTTGTGAGGAGCAACAACACGTGAACTTTGTTGAGGGATTTTGACAATATTCAGCACTCTTCTGGGATATCGTACACACATCGATTAGGACGTTTTCAATCCATCAGTTGTTAAAAAAAAGATCGAGGAGTGTTTCTTGAAGTTCATCTAAACCACTCCATACCACATGTCTTTGTCTCTGATCGGAATAAAGTAACCACCAGACCGATGTTTTCTGTTTATTTCTGACAAGATTCCAGTTCAGATTGTCATATCATTTCCCATCCAGTTTAAAAATTTTGAGAAAGATTCCAGATAACGGCATAATAGGCAAACATTCCATTGAGTAGGGGCCCCTTACCCAGTACGAAGTAGTACCGATTTAACTTCCATCGCCCTATGTGTTATCAAAATGAAAAGGGTTTGTTGATATTTTGGCCTCATCCCGCAATATTTGTATTTTACTGTCGAGAATGTTCGGGTACTACATAAAGCTACAGAGTACTGTTTTGTCAAAACGAAAATAACTACTTTTGCCAACCATTTAACCTGCTTAGAAATAAATTTTTCCATGAGCAAATTCAAAGAAATAATAGTTGTTCCAACGAGAATTATATTCAAGTCAGCACTTATCACTCTGGGGTTATGTCATGTCCGGGATATGATTCGATGTTAGAATGCAGTAATTTGAAGCGATTTTGGATAGATATATTGTCACAAGACTGAATAATATCAGGAAGGAAAGTCGGAAGAAATTCACCGAACCGCCGTAGTCAGTGGTAGAGCGTTGGCGTAGTATTCGGGAGGTCGTGGTATCGAACCCAGCGGCCGACCATCCTGACTGAGATTTTTTTCCAGGGACTTTCCCCACTCACACCAGACAAATGCTGGGATGGCACCTTCAAAATAGGCCCTGGCCGACACATTTTCCCTCCCCTTTCCCGGCGTGAGCCTTAAATGCCTAAAAGTCATAAATAAAAATAATCAATTCAAATTCGGAAGAAATTTCTTTCAGTTTTAGCAGCAAGAACCGTGAAGTCTTATAGAACCGCTGTTCGTCCGTTTGTCGAAATACTTCCAACTCAGGAACTGTTAGGGCTTGGATGGTGGTTGAGGTGTCGTTAGAAAGGTCTAAGCGAAATGAATTCAAAACCGTATAGATAAATTAGATCTCAAAAAGGCTGGCCCTGAGTTTCGGGTGGAGAGGCATTTTCAACTCAGGAACTACTTAGTCCTAGGAAGGGTGTCGTTGGAAAAGCCTCTGCAATGTTTCCAACGGAACATTGATCCATCCAAATAGGATACTCGCTGCAGAAGCCTGGCTGTAACACATAATTATGCACAGTCCACCCAACGGTCCTCACTTGTTTTTATACTAGTACATGTCAAGTTCTACGAGTTTAAAGTGTGTCACTTTTTTCGCCAATGATTTCAATGAATCATTACAAAACATTCAGTAATATTATTAAATATTTTTTCAGTAATCCAATTGCAAAATGGCACACTTATTTCCTCACTTAGGGTGAGATCGAATGTAATAATAGATTAGTTGTCTAGTTGTTCGTTATTACATCCAAATTACTTTTCACAACATGTAAGTAATGACACCTTAGTGAATACTAGAATCATAATTTAACTCCGTTATAAGTAACTATTAAGAAGTTCTCAGAGCATCCTAAAATAAAATTGTGTTGCTGGTACAGAAGAGGATGTAAACAAAAACAATAAAAAAAAAAAATGATAAATAAAGTATAAAAACATGATCCGGTTTCGTGCGTTAGTGTTGTAGAAAATATAAATTGGAGAATTAAAAAAAAATATATAAAAGAAGAAGACAAAACATGTACAATGACTCCAGAGATATTTTTTTGAAGGCAGCTGGAGATAATAGCTGGAGGCTTTTCCTCAAAACATCTGCTCTTTGTCTTTTCTTGTTCATTAACTAACACATATCGTGGGAACACTTGAACCCGAAAAAAAGAGTCAGCAGCTTCTTAAATGAAGTTGTCTTCTTACGATTGTATGTCTATTGTTTGCTGACATGTTTATAGTTTCTTGTAAGAAATTCTGAGCTATTTTTTTTTTCTTTTGTGATTTAACTCGTCTGTACTGTGGATTCCTATTGGAATTAATCACTGTTTCAACTTTCAAGTTGTTGAATTTCGTTATTATTACCGAAATTTGCTTTATTAAGAGTAAGATTGATCAAAGTAATAAGCTATTGGTTACGTTTTTCGTTTTTGTTCATTGTTGAAATAACTTGATTGTTGTAGGTTTTGGATATTCACTGCAACAATCAAGCTCTCTCAACAATGAACAAAAACAAAAATACAAATATTGGCATGGATTGAACTCTTGAAATAATTATGAACTGTCTTCTCTAAAAGTTTGAATAAACTCCCTAGGCTTGAATTTGCAGGAACAGCATTGCAATTTCGTGCAACGGAAAAGTACATTAGAGATATACGAGAGTAGTGCTGCCATCTGGTGTTCGAGATTGTGGCTTTACACTAACCTTAATGAATCTAACAGAGTTTACTCTAATTTTTGTACAGCTAGTTGAGATGCTGCATATCCTTCTCACCTAAAAACCTTATTATTACATCTGACATGTATTTAGCAGATACCTGGTAGCAAAAAAAAAAAAGTGTCTGACAAAAGCGGCAGGTCCTTTAAGCAAAACTTAGCCATCTTTGCGCATCTTTTCCTCTTTAGCATACAATCTGTCTTGCTTAACAGCGTAAAACAGTGGTTAAACGCTGTATTGAACTATCTTATAAGGACTTGATGAGTCTCAAGGTCTTGTGATCGAATCTCGTAGGGTATGAAATATATATTTTTAAGGAAAAAACTTAGTACCTGAGGATATGTGATGATGACATTTGTACACATACGCCAGTTAATCGTCAAAATCTAAGTGTATGTAACAACAACTTCACGAAGAGCAATTCATTGTTTCCATAATTGTAGATTTCGTACATAACATGCAGTTCTTCACGGAGAAATTAGTTGTTTGAAATTAACGAGAACATTTGCAAGCTCCGGTACGTTACCACAAACAGGACAGACCGTAACTTTTCATTGTAAATGTAGTAATATAACTCCTTTTTGAATGAAGATGTATGTTAGTGGAGTTCATACCAACAACAAGCATTACTACACGTGATAATAACCACCAAAAGAAAAAGAAAAGTTCTCTCTATCTCTATCTCATTGTATTTACAGCCATCTCAGCTTAGTAACACTTATAACTGAAGATGAGATTCTGTAGAGATGGGCGAGGGAGGTAGGGGAGGAGAGGAGAGAGGATCTGACAACGTGTGTTTGTGGGTGTACAATGCGGAGAATGAGGACAAGCAGACAGTTATATTCACCAACACCACAACAATCTAACACATCTCTTGTACCGCCTAGCCCATTCATTATTCAACGTGATTTTTCTATTACTTTTGGAAGTAAAAAAAAAAAAATAAAGATTCCTCGGGAGGCAAATACGGTGGGATTCCTGTCTGACGGAGTGACTGGCGAGGGTCGCCTCAGGTTCTTGGGGGTATAAAAAAGAAATTTAGTTTATTGTCTTGGCCCACTTTCCCCCCATTTTTTTTTCAACCACCTGACGGTCCATTCAACAGATGTTCACGTAAGGAGAAGTAACACTAATAACAACAAAATTACCCGTTATGCTAACTAGGAGAACAATGGAAGATTTATCAAAGGAATAGTGCCAAGAAAGGCCCTTAAGTGAACAACAACAACAACAACAAAAATGTATCTTCCATTCATTCAGAATATTAAATTACGAAATAGTTTAGCGTTGGATCAACTTTACGCTGAACAATTCGGCTCCCAAATCTTCATAACGAGCTTCCTAATATTCTATTTCGGTTAACAGTGCAATTTAGGTATGGCCTTTCTTGGCACTATTCCTTTTTTTTTTAGTGTTCAAAGTGAACAGCGCTTAATTCAGCATTCCTTGTGGGTGGAAAGAAGTTTAACTTATTATAATAGTAGTGATTGTTGTTCTGTTCATCTACTTGTTTATGACTTGGTCAAGGGACAAGGTAAACAGGTGGTCATTTAACGTTGGATAAAGATCTAGAAAGACGGACCTACTATTTAAGTGGGTTCCGATCCTCTACGATCAGTGTCTCTCGGATATCGAACCCGGGACACTCGATAGTTACTTTATGCAAACCCTGAACAAAAATATATGGAAGTCGTTGGATTGACTAGTAATTGAATTATATTTATGGCCTTTGAGCATCTAAGACTCAGGCCTAGATAGGGGAGGGGAAAGGAGTGGGGAAGGTGTCGATCAGGGCATATGTTGAAGGTGCCATCCCTTCATTTACGTGGTGTGACTGAGGAAAAACCTCTGTCAGGATGGTCAGCCGCTGGGATCTAACCCACGACCTTCCGAATACTAGGCCAACGCTCTACCACTGATCTACGGCGGCTCGGTGGATTGACTAGGAATCAACCTTTGTCTTGTCGGGTATGACCTGTTACTGTAAAAAAAAAAAATAGTCAGGTAGAGTCAGCGACTATAAATACCAACTCTTCTAGGCTGGAGGTGAAATTACTAGTTCTAGATTTCATTTTTAATTTATTCCTTGAAAAATGTTCTTTAAGATTACACTGAAAATTCTTTAAAAAATATTTTTACGCTTCTTCATATATGCTTTCTAACCCCCCCGTCCCCCCACTTTGTATGTCAACCTACAGAATATATAATTGAATTTTAAAAAATGGCTGCTGTCTACTCTATTCCTCCATCTGTGATTAAAATACCAGAAGAAACTACTGAAGCAAGAAGTGAAAAGAGCGAGCAAGAATTTGGCAAACAGTTTCCTTTTCACAAAATTCCCCCCCCCCCCCCTCTTTTTCAAGCAGTTTTTCCTTCGTTTCACTACGTTGTCGCTTGGTAAGAATTCTGCTTTTTCGCTCTTCCTGAAAAGTTTCTTCGGAACAACTTGGGGGACAGCAGCTGGTGAGCGAAAAAGATTTTGCCAAGTGTGAAAAATGCTACTCCCGCTGGAGTTGTTTGAGGACAAAAGATTTTTTATATTTGTAAGAATGTGTAGCCGAAGATGAAAGTTAAGGGGAGATGTATTTGTGGTGTTTCTATCCGACTAGGTTTCAGGTGAGCAGGCAAATCCAACTCAAATATTTGCTATAATTTACAGCTTCTTTTTAACTGTCGTGTAAAAGACATCTAAATTCAGGGTGTCGTATACATATTTCTGTCTTTACATATTCCATTTCACCTACTTTTTGTAATTTAGATGTAAATTGTTTATTTCGATCACCACTATTGAGAATTGAGAAAATTTGGAATTTCCACCTGGTGCAGGAACACTTGAACCAGTAGATTTTCGAATCAGCAGAGGCACAGAAAAATTGACAGCCTCCATGACTGGAACTGTCGACACTGTGATTTTTCGGCGTTAATTTCCATATTTACCTCAGACAAGATTCTTTTGAATCCCTTCTTTCAAACTGCAGGTTTGAAGAACAAATTCCTCAATAAAAATCTCCAAACATATGACGTGCCTTGACGTCATAACTAGCTACAAGAAGATGGAAGAGTGTCATGGTGTGAGGCAGTGATTTTGCCAGACCTTCCTGTGGGGGATGTCGCCCCGCAAATCCTCTAGAGCACACACACACCCAACTTAAAAAATTTTGCGGTAAAAAATCGATAGAAACCGTGCAAAACTCTACTTCAAATTTTGACTTTATACACCCCCAACTGAAAATCCTGGCGGAATCCCTGGTATAAGGAGTATTCTATATGAACAGAGAATTGGCAGTGTCGTGGTGATGTAATGGATAGCATAGATAAGCGAAAACTGGGAGATTCGGGTTCGAGACCCGATCACGGCGGCTGCCAACTTTTGTGTTAGTTTCAATACATTATATCTCGTTATCGTAAGGTTTTTCCGATAATATATTTCATTTTCGGGAGGAATGCACGGATGAAATTGAAGGTGTGTTGAAGAGCAAGTGTGTTCGACAGAATTTACGATTTGGGAGAACATAAAACTCCCAACAGTCACAAGCACCTTGCCCATCATGCCTCCGTTCCTCCAATCGTTGCGCCTGTGCGTTAGTGGAACGGAGTTATTGCTCCATTATTTTTCCATCGCATTTTACAGAATAGGGATTCTTACACCACTATGTTGAATGACCCACATATATGTCTTCTATAAATACAACAGATGGAAATTCTCTTGAAACATTACTTTTCTTTAAGATGTTAACTCATATAAACTAGTATGGGATTTCTTTCATGAAGAGAGTTTAGAATAGTGATAGGCACATTGAGCTATCGGAGCAAACTCAATTTGTGGGTGTGTCTGGAGCTAAGAACTGTGGATACCGATGTTCTGATAGAAGGACAAGGCTACACTGAGAGCTAATGTTACAGAACACTAAAGCTGCTAATTATTGGTAGGCTTATATTGTTGCTATTTTGGGTGGAAAATATTGTTGCGTAGATCCGGAGATTTCGTAATATCACGCAGCTATTCCATGAATTGTTATACTAAACGGACGTGGCTCAATTAGTACAGCGTTTACTTCACTTTCGGAAGATCATGCAGTCAATCCCAGCGGCTGGTCATCCTCGCTCGTATTTTTACAAGTTTTCCTCAGTCGCTCCAGACTAACATTGAGACAAGACCCGGCTGCTTGCCTGCCTACATCCTCTCCCGTAACCTATCCCAGCCTGAACCAAAGCACCTAAAAGGCCGTAAATAGAATTCAGAAGTCCATTATTAACTGGACCGCGGTGGCTTATTAGTAGAGTGCTCACCTCTGGTGTATGAGGTCCTCTGTTCGATCCCTGCTCCTGGCATGTGGTTTTGTGGTGGACAAACGCAATGTGCATGGATTCTCTCGGGGTTCTCCGGTTTCCTCCCACTTTCTTTAATCCACCAATTCACCCAACATCAATTCGGTCTGAGTGAAAAGTTGCCTAGGTCTTAAATAACATTCAAATTCATGATTAACTGTTGTTTTTTTTTTAAAAGTCATTTACGAGAACACAGATATAATCTGTAGTTGGGAAACAGTGTACATTTGATGTAAGAGAAAACAATAAGTGCTGGTTGGCCTTATACACGTTAACGAGGCAATTGTAACAAGCAGGAATGTTCATTCATGTAGTTTCGAGCTTCTGTTCTTAATCAATTTCTCGTTTTATTCTCCTTCTCAACAATTGATTATGCATTTTCAACTATGACCAATCTGTAATCAACTATAGGAGAAAGAAATAATTAATGCAGTTGCAAATTTACTGGAGTACTGTGAATTGTCTGTGAGTAGTTGTCTGTACGAAGATAATATAAGGAATTCTTCAAAATTGCTTAAGAGTCTATTCATACACGCCCACTGCAGTGGCTTACTACGACCATAGGCCACTACAGTGGGTTACCCAATGGAACTGCTCGGCTTCAGTCGCCTACCCTTGCCATTGTAGTGGTTCCGTTAGCATGCAACAATTTAATCCTGTATATTGCTAAAAGTGGCCTGTGTCTGTGGTGAGACCACCGCTACAAAAAGTGGCCGTGCTGCACAGAGCCTAATATAAAATTGTAAACTTGCTGGAATGGAAAAAGTCGTTGCAAAAGCACTCTTAGAAATACAGCTTTACTTGACGGGTTTAAACTTCTTCCTCCGTCTTCTCAAGGGACTTCTAGGATGATGCTTAGAAGTCTGAACGGAGATTGACCGTTTACCTTAATGATTAATTCCCCAGGAAGATATACTCGTCGAAATATATTATCCCTAAAACTTGTGGTGGGCTTAGTCCCTGATGCCCAAGTGCGATACCCTTTACACACTCTCTTCCTACGGCACGAAGAGAGGCTAGTTGGTCTGTCCCACGCTCGACAACCTTTACCTCCCAAGGCGTCAAAGAGTACGAAGTACACTATGATGTAGGTGTTGAACCTCACGAGGGTGAGGGTGAGAGAGAGAGCAAAGTTGCAACGTGAGGGTTTGGGCAAAGTTGAAACGTGACAGTGAGGGCAAAGTTGTAACGTAAGTGTGAGGGCAAAGTTACAACGTGAGGATGAGGGCTAATCGAATATGTGAGGTGAGGATGAGGACACGTGAGGGTGAGGTTTGACGAGAATGAACACCTTGGCACTATGAAACTCAATTTGATAGAAGGTTGAGTGCACCTCAGATCACTGAAGTCTCCAGCGTGCTGGCCGGGATTTCAACGCGGCCCACCCGATTGGTAGTCAGACGCGCTATAGCCTGAGCTACGGCGACTCCTACACAGGAACACTTACGTTTCAACAATTATCATTCTTCATCCTTCATCAATCTCTGACATTTGTAATTATTATCAGAAGTAAACTTTCTTTGAAACTCCAACCACGTACTTTTAATTTAACGTTAAGCCCTAGATGACATATCTCAGCCAAGGTATTCATTCTTTCATTTAATTTATCTGCATTTCATTTGTTTTCGTTTTTGATTCTTCTAGGAATACAAAGAGAACTGCCCTATCGTTTTATAATTCTTTTCAATTACATTTTTCTTTCAGATTTAGTATCTTCTCTCTCTTTTCTTTCGCCAAAGCACCCTTTCTTCTGTTCTTTTCTTCCCTTTGTCTCTTCTTCTTTGGGGAAAACTCTTCTTTTCACGGATAGAAAACTATGTGATGAAGAGCAGTTTTCCTTATTAAAACCGACTTTTCTCAGCCAGCTTATTCCTCTTTTTGGACCCTTCTTCTATCTTTGTCGATAAAAGGAACGAAGAAAAAAAATAGACGATGCCGACAGGGTGGTGAGGGTTGGATGCAGCCATGAGCTAAAAGAGAGAGAACTTTGGGGTGGGAGATTTGAGGAGGATGAGAGGGTTATCTTTTCGAAGATGAAGTAGAACTGGCGTATACGAAAACGAGGGAAGTCCACTCTTGTACAAAAAAGAACAAAAAAAGGATAAGGAAAAGGGAAAATGAAGAAGAACCAAGAAGGGCAAGTACTAAAGGGGATGTTGGGGTGGATAGTGAGGGATTAATAGAGGGTGAAGTAAGGACTAACGGTTAGGATTAGATGAGGCTAGAGAACTATGAGAACAAAAAATATGATCTTTAGAGGGAGCAGGTTAAAGAATTCCATTCAAGCAAAAAACTTCCGTGGTTGGAGGGCATGTTAATGTTTTCAATGCTTCAAATGTGTTAATAGGGTTCGATTCCTCCTATGGTACTTTGTTAGGTTAGTAAACAGCCCCCTATTGAACTAATGACACTTTATTCCTACCATGGTACATTTGAAAAAAATGTTTTTACTAAAAGTTATACATGTACACAAGTGATATTCAAAGCATAGTCATTTGATTTATTCAGAACTGTAACTACGAACCGACGATTAGAGTAATTGTTTCTGATATTGCCCAGAAACTTCCTATCCTGACATTTATTTGGTTATTTAAGCAAATAACACCTTTTTTTTTTTTTTTCAATATGGTTAACAAATATTGATTTTCCAATAACTTCTCGCCCTTGTTTAAAGGTAATCAATACTTAAACAGTTTGTGGTGCTGTTTAATCTCCCCTCTCGGTCAAATAATAGGAGGAGGAGGGGGGGGGGAGATGTTTCAGTTTCAAATTGGAAAACAAGAAACTTTGCGAGAAGTTATGTAGTAATCCTCTAGAAGTTGCAATTAACCGCTGTCGGTTTGATTAGATCCAAACGGAAACTGTCAGTGAAGATTGTGTTTTCTTGTGATAAAAGGGAGCAGATAGCCAGACGATTCCGGTTGTCTGATTTCTGAAATATTTTCTTTCTTTTCTCTCTCTCTCTCTCTCTCTCTCTCTCCCTCTCTCTCAAATAGAAAGAGAATGTTTATCCTTTTGGGTGAAGATAGGATTTATTTTACTTCTTGACGGTTTAGTAAGACGATGACCGCCATCATGGAATTTATAGTGCATTGACTTCGATGGATTGTACTTTCGTTACAAGTGACAGTTTTAGGTTATGTTTTTCATGATTAATTTGACATGTTATTCTGTATAAATATGCAATTTTCTTTAAATATATGAAACTAATGTGCTTTTATATAAAAAAGAATATGTAAATGTACATTGTTCGTACAAAGAAGGGTGCTCAGTTTGAAAAAGGATCGCACATTGACATAAATATGTACATATTTAGTTTGCAGTTATAACCCGAGTGCTTTATTCTTCCGTTTAGAAAGCACATGTGAACTTTAGGGACGTCATTTCCAAAATATGATGTACGGAAGGTATGTATGTAGGTTCTATGATGGGTCCTCTTTTAAATTGTACATGTTTTATAGAAGTATGTATTTTGCAAGAAAACAGAATTGAAAAAATCTACTTTTGAGGTGAAAAATTTGGGTAAAAATATTCGCATTAAGTGCAGTGTACTAAAATTTGGAAGCGTGTTAACTACCTTAAGATTTTTTTTTATTTGTTTGTCCAGAGAAAATACTTTGTTGTCTTCTGTAATGTCGCCTCCGTCAGTGCAATTCTCAGCTTTATTATTTTCTTAACACTTTATTTATATCGTTATTTATGATGACGAGTATTCTGCCCAGATGTCTCTGGGCAAGGCGAACCAATGCTGTTTTATCATTGCCTTCTTTTGGGTGGCAATGATGTTCCGAGTCACTGCGTTCAATTTGTTTCGCACCAAAAATCGAAACTTGGTACTCTTTCATTACAAAACAACAAGCAAAATCCCTCATCATTCACCAGGGACATATCCTTAGCTGGACACATGTCTTAGTTTCAGGGACGTACCTAGAATTTAGTGTTGGAGGAGGTCCAGGGCTTTTCTGCTGTCCATTTTTGGTAGGGTATAACACGTATATAAAATACTAATTTTGTACGTACAGGTAGTCGCCAGCTTAGGACCTAGGCGACTTTACGTTAGGTAAAGTGGGCTCCGAACTACTCCGTTCAATGGACTCAGACGGGAATTGAACACGTGACCACGCTCACAGAAAGCAAGGGCGATAACTTCTGGGCCACTCTTATCCGAGGTCAAACGGTTCTGGAAGCTGCTCATGAAGCCATGAGAGAAATCGAAGAGTACAAAGGATTTAATTCACTTATAAACTCAAATTATTCTTATTCTCCTTTCCACGTTTAACATATTCCCTCCGTTTTTTGCTGCACACCTTCTTCCTATTGTGTTATCCGTTGTTTTAGTTCTTGAAACAAGAAATATATGACCATCCTGTTAATCTCTAAGTATGGCGAAAATTTTTCCCTGACTCACGTGAACATCTTCAGTGACTACCAGCTGAGAAGTGGGATTGTAGTACATGGCTAAAAATACAGATTAGTGTGCTACAACAAGAATGCTTGTTGTCCCCCTGTGATTATACCCGACCTCCCACCGCGGCTACACAAAGCGTCGAGATATAAATAGACACTATAATGTTATACGGAACAGGTAGGCAGTCGACGTGCTGACGGTTGAAGAATATGTGTCATTCACACTCATGGAGACTCCCTTGTGCTGAAGCATATATACAGGGCAAGCTCTCTCAAAGATATTTTTTCACAATCTTGGGGCCTCAGTAATTTTCTTAAAAGGCGAAACATTACCAGAAAATTTAAAGTTTTTATGACTGGCGGGCAGGGGTGGGAATTCTATACTAATTTCAGCATACAGACTGTAATTTCGTCGTATGTACGTTGTACCATCTAAAGTTTTTTCGGAATGGTAATACACGATAATTTGATTTTAGCCTTCATTGGAAACTTGACTTATTTTGACTTAGATTTTAAAACAAGGCTACTGATATGTACACTTGCCGTGAAAGGAGGAAGGGATGTGTAAGGTCGTATTATAAGATACCATTCCAGCAGTCGTCTGATGATACTAAGGGAAATCAGGGAAAGGTCAGTTGAGGATGATCTGTCTCAGAATTTGAACCGGGAATCCCTGTACCTTACCACTAGGCCACAACTTTCATGTGGTTGTGTAAATAACAAAATTTAAGGTATTTTGTCCCAGAAATTTCGGTTTTAACTTATTTTATTTCAATGTAAGTTTTTTTTCTGATTCGAGAACTTTCTCATGATATTTGTATAATTTTCCTGCTGTAATAATAAAATTCCATTGGCGACGACAAAGTTCAAATTGGGTCTTCATTTTGGTCTATCAAGATGCCTTTCAGATTAAGAGTTGCATAGACAACGCAACGACTTCCATTGCCACTTGTCCTGGTTTTCGTGTCCGGAGTGTACAACTTTTATTCTGTTTAAGTAACTGCTCAATTAACCTCAGGATACTACGTAAAACACAGGAATCGAGCCTGGGCCCGCTCGTACCGAAAGCAGAAGTTTTAACCATTCATATAAGCAGGGATTCCTTTAAAACTAACTAATTCTATGGCTTATAGAACTCGCAAGTTCATCGCCGTAGTAACAAACATTCGCCATTGGGTTCTATTCTGGGTAACATCGATCCAGTTTTCAACACGAACACCTATTTCTCGAAAATCTCTTCTAATATTGTCCTCCCAACGATCTCTCAGTCTTCCCAATGGTCCCCTTCAATCCGGCCTTCCAACCAGGATAGAATATAATCTTCGTTTTACCCCCATCCGAGCTACATGGCCTGCCCACCTTAGTCGTCGCGATTTCATTATTTTTACAACATCTGGTGAATCATACAGTCCGTGGAGTTCTTCATTATGCAGTCTCCTCCACTCTCCAGTCATCTCGTCCCGTATATCTGTCTCAAAACCTTATTTTCAAACACACGTAACTCACCTAAAAAAACTACAGATATTCCAAAACCGTGTGCTAAAATTAATCTCTAAATGCCCGCGGTACACCCGAATGACAGACCTGCACCGGAGACTAAACATTGACACCATTTTTACCCACATCCGAGATCTAACACAAACTTTCTATGAGAATGTAAATGCGGTAGATAATAATCTCATCACAGGTCTTGGCTCGTATCAAGTCCTAAATAGATACAAGCACAGGCGGCCGTTACATGCACTGTATCCTAATCCACCAAAACATCGGTAAAACCAAAAGCTAGATAGATTCAATGACCTTCAGCCATAAATAATTAAAAAAACTATCCAAAAATCCTGGAGATATCAGGTCACAGCAACCGTCCAATTAAACAAGTTCAGGATAATCTTAAACGCAATTAATACTGCTTAAACTACCCCCCCCCCACCATTAGAACAACCACAATAGGTAACTAACTATTTGATCAATCAAACAATAAAATAACCTAACTCAACTCAACCAATCACGTTAATCAATTTGGTTCTTCTACCATAGCAATAACTACAGAAACTAATAAAATCAATGCGTCTATCATAATAATAATAATAATAATAACCATAAAAACAACTTAATCAGTTCGTCCACCATAATAATA
Organism: Lepisma saccharinum; assembly: GCA_022664845.1. Taxonomy (NCBI): domain Eukaryota; kingdom Metazoa; phylum Arthropoda; class Insecta; order Zygentoma; family Lepismatidae; genus Lepisma; species Lepisma saccharinum. The sequence continues at coordinate 86,859 of JAGDQP010000247.1, forward strand.
AACATAAGACAACTACAACAAATCACTACCCATCTATTAGTTTTCCAACATAATTAGCATATTAATAATAATCACTAAAAAAATCAACAAGTGTTATGTGTATTTCACAAAGTATGTGTGTCTTTTGTGTATATATATATGTATATGTGTGTATGTATGTATATATATATATAAAAACAAAACAAGAAGACTGTTGGAAGATTTATCAGTATGGGTGACTACATTTATTAATCTTACAGTCCTCGTAGTATCTTTTCAGGTAACAACTTAGATAATGGATCCTGCAACTACACATGAGTGCTAGAGTGAATGTGTGTGTGTATGCATGATACAAACATTGCTTATCGGATGCGAAACAAGATTAGAATCAATACAGACATATTACTTGGGTTTCCCACCCTTCGCAGCATGCGTGGTTTACCAGGTAATCTATCATAGCTCGATTTAGGGATTTTTACAGAATATACAGCAATGCATATTCTGGTTTTTGCCCTCTTCCACAAAACTCTTCTCGCGTTTCTCTATCTTCTTGTTTCACCTTCTTTCCTATCTCTACATACTCCGATTCGCGGTAAATGTCTCCGAAAGACAGAAATCGTAAGCATCCACATCCGCGACAATTGCTTTAGTTGCATGAAGCATGTGCATGCGGAGATCGCTGGTAGAAGTTGGAGAGCGGTCACTTCTCAGGGCGGGACTGTCCGGGGGCCCTGACATTTCATGATTTTCTTTTTCTTTTCTTCTGTAATTTATGTTCATCTGCTAGGGTCGTACTCCAACTTTCGCAACTGTAAAGTATTACCGGCAGAATAACAGTTCCGTATATTTTCAATTTCAATTTCCTTGATATTAATCGCAATGTTAGAAGTTTCTGGACTGAATAGAAACATGCGTTGCCCGATACTAAGCGACTTATTATTTCTTCCGTGACCTCGTTTTTGTTTGTTACGTATGCTACCAAGTATATAAATTTGTTTACTTTCTCTATAACCTCATCCCTAACTCTTATGTTTTCATTTCCTTCATTCCCTGTGTTTCGGCTTGTTACCATGTATTTTGTTTTATCTATGTTTACCTGTATACCTATCTTGTCGCATTCTTCTACTAAGACATCGGTGTTGCTCTGTAGTGCATCTATATCGTCCCCTATTAAATCTACATCATCCGCGTACACGAACAGTTGATTCAAACCATACCTTTAGTAGTCATAATTTTGTTAAATTTTTATTAACGTTGTAAGGTGGCCATTGAGCTTTTAAGTAGGATACCGAACAGTTACGTTCAAGGTATTACCAAGGACGAATACGCCTAGAATATCCGAAAATATTTGAGAACGTATACCCAGAATATAAAAAAATTGTGCGACATAAATTTGAACCGGAACATGCACACAAAAACACACTGAAAGCAAATGTATCAACTAAACTCGTGGTTAGATTGGATGATGATGAATTCTACCACAATGCAGGTCACGACCAGAAGGTCTCTGTGCAAAGTGAACCGATGGTGGTTTACCATTGTTTTCCATGAGATGATTTGACGTTCTAAGGACAGTACCTACAGTTTAACGCGGTTTTCGAATCACTTATGTGGCCATCGGAAGTCGAACCTGGGACCCCTTGACTAGAAGGCAGCGAGCGTTAGCACTCACCCACAGGAGGACACGATGGTTAAATTAAGATTGTAAATTTATTTAAGTTTTTATTCTCATTATTTCTTTTCTTGTCGTTATCAGTACATATATTGTTTTTAAATCTTAACTTGTCTTCTTGTAATATATTATTTTGTCCCTTTTCTTAGAAGCATCTTCTCCCTCTGTCGTTTGTTCCTGCGTTCCTTTGTACCTCCACAAGTGTTTATTGTAGTTGGCCAGGAACTCTCAGAGATTTAGATACACATCTTGTAGAGAGAAGAGATATGTGTATGTGTGAAGTACGCGTGTCATGTCTGGAAATTCTATTATCATAGCGGCAGCTGCAGTCACGAAACTTTCCGCGCATTACACGATAAATTTTTCAAACATCTCACATTTTGGTAGACTCCTGAGGTGCGTTTTCTCCGTCATCCACAACGGTTTTCTTCTCGTTTTCATTGCGTTTGCCTTCACCAGTACAACAGTAATACAATACCCTGGGGATGGGCTCAGAGATTTAGCACCTATCTCTCACAGGACCACGAAAGAAAAATGAAATTTTACGTACAAGATTTGTGTCACACCAAGACATACGCAGTGCGTCACAACACTGCTTGCATTCGGTGTATTAACAATTCATACATGTCTGACATTCAACTGTTCTTTTCAGTCATTCATAACATTTCTTATTTATTTTATATGTTATTTTATTGAATTAAATAAATGTTTCTTTATTAACCACAGATTCTCATTTTAGTTGAATTGACATTTCATATCAGCTTCTTCAACAGTAAGACAGAAACTGAAAAACTTAGTGAAAAAATTGTCTACAGTATATGCATTAAAATGGGCAACGCCCTAGCCGAGCTGGTCTACCGGTTCCCGTAGGATCACCGAAGTCAAGCCACTCTGGGTCTGGTCAGTGCTTGAACGAGTGACCGTTGCAGTTCTTCAGATGGTGTTGCCTGTGCGGCGTCCACCCAGCGTCGTGAGGCCAAATTGGGAGCTACCTGAATAAAGAGGTAGCGGACTCCGGTCACGAAAACCGGCATTAACGGCGAGGAGGAGCCGGGATACTGACCACATCTCACCTCTACGGCATGAGTGTCAAAGCCGGCTGGTAGGTCAGGGCCCTTAATGGGCTGTCGTGCCGCGGGGTTTGTTTGTTTGTTTATATTCATTAAAATATTATTCAGCCATCATAATATTCAGGCATTTTCAACTGACTGATGGATGAAGGCCTCCCCCGTTTTCCCCACAATGTTTGGCCAAATGTTCTCCTCATCCACATAACCGCTGAAAATACTTGATTTCGTCCTACCCACCTTCCATTTGGTCGTCTTATGGGTCATATCGCTTCTCCGCGAATCCGATTCTAGAATATTTGCCCTCCATTTTGTATCTATTCGTCTATTTTTGTGACCAGCACATCTTCACCTCATCTTCACAATCTTGATCACATCGTCTATGTTTATTTTAGATCGTAACTCTTGATTTGTTTTCCTATCCCTCCTAGTTATTCATAACATGCATCTCTCTCTCTATTGCTCTTTGTGTAATTCTTAATATTTGAGTCATTCACACATTCAATGTCGACGTTACATATCCATACAACATCACAAGTAAGACACAATGAACAGTGGCGGCAATAAGGCTCCCGCGAGTCCCGCCGCGCGCGGGGGGTGGGGAGGCAACCAATAAAATATAATTATCCGATGAAAATAATAGGCCCCGATTTCACTAAAGTAACAGATTTGTAATTTGTACGAAATCGTGAGAGAAAGAATATACAATTGTGCAAGATCGGTAAAATAAGTAAATAACATTGAACAGTAGTTGTTTTTCGGGGCCCCGTTACGAATGGTAGTGTACAACAGAGGGAATATAATTTTACAAACATTATTCTGTATTAGAATTACTTTCGGGGGGGCCCAATTACCTAGAAATAATTAAAAATTGTTTCTAGGTGATTGGAAAATTTCAAAAGCTTTGCAAAAAGAAACCGCTACACTGTAAAAAATAGTTGTGTTAATTCAACACAATGCGGTGTCCCAGCGTGACTACCACTTTTGTGTGTTAAATCAACACAACACACGGTGTTGATTTCGGTACTGTGAAAAAAAAAGTTACGGAGGCAATGAGATTTGAACATGGGTTGTTCAGTTAGAAGTTGAGCGTCTTACCGACGGAGCTAAATCGTCGGACAGAAAATGAATTAGATGCAAACGATATTTAATGAACAACATTTGAATTAAACGACTACACTATAGATTTAAACAGTGTATGGGTTCAAATATATGTTGTTGAACCCCCGAAACATACTAAGTTACTTGCACGACTTATGACATGCTTTAATCACATCCTATTTGTCAATTGGAAAACAGAATTCCCATTCATTTAGAATAATTCTATTTCTATGAAAGCAAGCAAGATGGCGGAAGCCAAACACTTGAGCAGCATTACTGCTTTCTGATCGTAATAATATGTCGAATGCTGCGCTTACTTTCATAGAAATGGAACATATTCTCAGTAAATAAGAATTGTGATCCATAATTGACCAATGAAAAAGTGATTAAACCATGGCATAAGTCATGGGAGTAACTTTGTTTGTGTTTACGGTTCAGCAAGATTTTTTTAATCCTCTATATTGTTTCAATCTAGTACTCTTTCCGTCTGACGATTTAGGAAAGTCGGTAAGACGCTTGACTTCTAACTGAGCAACCCATGTTCAAATGTAGATACAGCCGTAACTTTTTTTTTCTTCCAGTACCGAAATCAACACCGTGTATTGTGTTGATTTAACACACAAAAGTGGTAGTCACGCTGGGACACCGCATTGTGTTGAATTAACACAACTATTTTTTACAGTGTAGACTTGATGAAGCATGGCAGTATTTGAGCCGCACTTCAAAGCAATTTTAGTATTTGAGCCGCCACAATTCCAAAGCTTTAAAAGGAGAGTATTCTTGCTTTTTGACTGATGCAAAAAACTTAGCACAATCGTGGAACATCCTTTGTGAAATAAAAGCAAAGGAAAGAAGCCTATCAAACACTTTTTTGATGAAGTTGCAGTCGACTACAGAATTGATGATCCAATAAAGGCATTTAAAATAACAGTATTTAACGCCACCCTAGATCTTGTGATAAACCAGCTAGAAAATAGATTCCAAAACTTGCGTTGCATTGTAGAAAGGTTTTCTTTTCTGTCACCTCAAGAACTGGTAAACTTAACACACTAAGAAGTAGTACAGAACTGTAAGACTCTTGTAAATATATATCCAGCAGACCTCTCAAAATCACTGCCTGACCAAGATCTTTTAGAACATTGCTAGCGAAAGAAATAAGTAAAAAAGAAAAACGTCAGGGAAGTAACGAATTTACTTGTTGACGAAAATTTTTGTCTTATCAGTTGCCTCCCAGATTTGACTACCTCTCTACAGCTGTACATTCATAACAGCAACAGCAGAGAGAAGCTTTTCTAAACTGAGTTTTGTAAAGTCATATCTGAGAAGTACGCGTACCATGACGTACGCGTCTCAGCAACACTTTTCTAACGGTATGAAGATAATAATTTCACGTATTTATAAATATAAACCACTAACTGATTTAATGAATAAAACATGTTGGCAACAGTCATCGGGACTGTCACCAATCAGCTTTGTTAGGGGTGTGTTACCTAAGATAGCCGTTGGTAATGAATTGATAGCCATGTCAAATTTCATCACTTGAAGGTAGACAACCCGTCGAACAACATTGTAGTGTGGGTTGCCGAGCGCTTTGCTTAAAAAAAATCCTTCATTTACTATCGCCATTGGAGTTCAATGGATAATTATATAGTCGATTATCTCTGAAGATAATAATTTTACAATCAAAGTGATATGATAACTTCCCAGTCCGATACAGTGCTTAATCATGTGCGAAAAATCTTTCCACCCAGTCAAGTAATTTTTGCGTGATGCTCACACAAACATAGTCACTTTCATTTTTATATATTGAAAGCGGCAATACTACATATGTAAATTAGACTTATTAGTTTTCGATGGTGTTCTTGGATACACCCTCCACTCCGGTAGAAATGTTATTATCAGTCACTGAATTTTATTGACTTGAAAGAAGGGAAAGAGAGCTGTGTTGATTGTTTAATAGTACAAGTGAGTCATTTCGCCAATACAGGTACTTGTTTCAAGAGGCGCGTAAAACAATAGGTAAAGATTTGGCAAAATAATAATTAATTTGGTTCTATTCAAGCAAAATAAACAGAATTTCATATTCAAAACTTTTTAATAAATTTTTCAAATACTTTTAAAGTATTGTCTTAGAAATTTCGCAATTACTATTTATTTCTTGGTTTCTAATAATTTCATGATTTACATTGCGGAATATCGCAAATGAAATTTCTGTAAGAACTTCGAATATTCTGTAGATGTGTTTCTGCAAATGCTAATCCAGAAGACACTTGGCAGAGTAGGATATCAAACACACTCCTCAATAAACGTTCTGGCATCATAATTGAAAGGTCCTGAGATTGGATACCAAAATCGATTATTCAGACAAGATTTTCCGTTCCTCTCAGCTCAGCCACACCAAGTAAATGTTGGGATGGTAACTTAAATTTGTCCAGCGCTCTTACTTTCCTCATTCCTTTTCCCTTAAGTGACGGACCGAAGTTTTTAAGTTGTTAGAAAACACGCTGGACTTTGAGAGATAACAGTTCTGCGTACGGGAAAGAAAATGGATACAACGTATAGCTGTAAATCTAACACTAGCAATAACCTTGTAAAACATAAATGGTTAAGTCATGAACAATTACAGCTGCAGAGTACTTAGTAACACAACGCTATGTCATGATGATTTTCCTCTGTAAAATAAATTTCTTGCCTAAATAAAAAAGTATTCAATGTCAATTACTGGCAGGTTTTATTCCCTTCTAAATTGTACTTGGATTTAAAACAGAATCGATCGCTTCCTGATGCCAGTCATGTTTATTGATTTTCGTTGTTAATTCTGCATCCAGAGCCAGAATATTGACATTTTACATTTCTGGACTCACTGTTCCTGCAGTGTAGGTGAAAAACATTATGTTGAAAATTAATTATTGACATTAACACATGTATGTTGATACACTTAATGTAGGTTTAAGAGTAGTATTCGAAGCCAGTGACTTCCTCAAAGATAATGAGAAGGTTGTGGAACAAGGGGTTTGGATCTGAACAATTTTCATTTCAATATAAAATTAACATAAATATATATATCTCTCTCTCTCTGGCTCTCTCCATACCAAGTTTGAAAGATGACATCCCTGATCACAGGGAAGTCCTGATTATGCTGAAACAACTAAGTCTGGGTTTCTAACGAGACTCGGAAGCCTGTTTCCTTAAATGAAATTTCTTAATCTAATTATCAATTTACGATGTTACAACTTTCGGCTCTTGAGTTTCAGTTTGCTCGTAAATTTGGACTTTCAGGACACAATTAATACTTTTTGTCATCAAAATGGCACATAAAATTATTCTGTAATAGCCCTAATGTAAAATATTTTCCAAGTTACTGCTACTCTCTTTCTCGTTTAATACAGTATTTTGTAACTACGAGCATTGTTGATTCATATGTGTAGCTCATTTTAAAACTAATTCGTGTAAATGCAATTAACGTTTTAGTAATTATAGTAAACGTGTCATAACTTTAAGGTTCCTGTTTTTTATAATTAATTTTGCCTACGAAATATTAAAAAAAAACCTTGACATTCCGATCATAATTATGACATCATTCCATATGTGTTTCTGTGCGAGGTGTGTTGGTGGGATATGAAAAGAAATAGTATAGATTGATTGGTTGGATCCAGTTGGGTCGTTGGAAAAGGACAGGGGAAGAAATGCCCGAACTAGCTCTCAGCGGTCCTGGATTTCGAAAGCTATCGGAAAGGAAGGGATAAAGACGGTAACAGTGAGGTACAACCCAGAAATTTGCTCACGAAGAGATCGTCTTATACTTCTGCCAGGATGGCCTTTGCATGAAGTATTTGAATATGCCCCATCTCTCCAGGACCGATCTGAAATTACCATCACTGCACAACATATCATTTACATAAACTTCGCTGATCCAAAATTATTCATCACTACTCCACAAGTCATTTGCGTAATTTGCCGATCCGAAACTATACCATCACTGCACCACATATCATTTGCGTAACTTCGAACAATCCTATAAGCATTTTCCTGAAGAAATGTCTGCATTATATTACTGTTCGCATTTGCTAGTCCGCCACCAAATTTCAGTACTACCTAGTTACAAACATGCTGTTAAATTGTTTCCGTTGGGTCGAGAACTAAACCAAAAATTTAGGTTAGGTTAGGTCAGGAGGTCTTGTGAAGTTTAGAAGAGTGCAAAGGAAAGTGAATCGACATGATTTGTGTTTATGACCTCTGCACATCTTTGGCTCAGGCCAGGAAAAGGTAGAGAAAACCATGATGGAAGGAAATCAGCAAGGGCCAAGATTCAAGTACCATCCACGCATTCACTTGGTGTTACTGAGGAAATACTCAAAAGAAATCTAAGTGAGGATGATCAGGCACTGGATTTGGACCCAGAACCTTTCGAGTGCGAAGCGAACGCTCTTCCAACTGAAATATTGCAGCTCGGTACGAAAATTAAGGAGTTATTTTAAAGTTAATGTCCGTAGCACCGAATTCCGTAAATTGGACACCAACCTTTAATGTTGGTACCCTTCTGCGCTGAACACGTTCTGAACGTACACCTTCCTCCAAGTAATCATGAACACATCTCTCGTGCTTATTCGACTTAGTGAAATTTCTCTATATTTATGTCCACTTTAAAAATATTTTTGAAAGACAAAAATATTCCCTCAGACTGATTAAAAATGATGACCTCCTTTGAAAGTGGGCTGAACATCCCTCGGTGGAAACTCTGTTTTCCTTTCTGCAGCCAGAAGACTGGTTGGGTTGGGTGAGGCACCGTTTTTCTTTCGAGCATATGAAGAAAAACCACCTTGATTACCAGTCAGAAGTGGCAAGCTTTTCCCTCAACTTTCACTATCATGCGGGAGTACAGGCAAAAAAAAACAAACAAAAAAAACAAGCTAATAGACTTTCACCGTGAATATTGTCCTCTGGAATTATATAAAAAAAGAATAAACTATAGTCTTTATTTTAATGTTCTTTGCAAGAACAAAAAAATATGCTCACCTTAATTATACACATAAAAATGGATTGTGAACCATAACATCGCTTCTTTATTCAAAGGAAGGTAAAAAATAATAATGTGAAATCTAGTCAAAATAATCGTAAAAGAAATAAAGAAAATGGGCACTCATTTTTAAACGTTAGGGGATTCTGTTATGGTCCTTAAACTCAGGGTTGCCAACTCATTTACGAAATACAATAAATAACCAGTAAGGGAAGATACTTAAGATATTACCGTAACTTTTAGGTTGTTTTTAACTTCTATGTATTGCCTAATAATATTATTACATGTGTGGAGATTGTATCTTGGTGAACACTCTTTCAGTGACAGGGAAGCACGACTCGAACCAGCGTACCTCTTCGAGCGCTAATTCGAAATCCGCGGTAACTAGACCACGGGACCTGCGTGAATTTCTACATTAGGTTCTGATTATTCTGTCCCTCTGATGAAACTGCTTTATATTAGAGTACTTTAGAATTAAAGCTAAAAGATTTTCATATCGTAAGTAAAATTTCCGTATCCGACGTTCTCTTTCTTTCTTTTTCTTCTTTCTTTCTGTCTTTATGTATGTCGTTTATTTTTCATTCTGTATTTCCTTTTATTCTTTCTTTCTGTATTTCCTTTTATTCTTTCTTTCTGTATTTCCTTTTATTCTTTCTTTCTCTTTTTCCTTTTATTCTTTCTTTCTGTATTTCCTTTTATTCTTTCTTTCTGTATTTCCTTTTATTCTTTCTTTCTGTATTTCCTTTTATTCTTTATTTCTTTCTTTCTTTCTTTCTTTCTTTCTTTCTGTATTTCTGTATTTCCTTTTATTCTTTCTTTCTGTATTTCTGTATTTCCTTTTATTCTTTCTTTCTTTCATTATTTGTTTGTCTTTCTTTCTCTCTCCTTGTCTCTCCTTCTTTCTTTCTTTTCTTCTTTTTCTTCTATCTTTTATTGTTTCTTTTCTATCTATCTATCTTTCCTTCTTTTATTTCTCCCTTTTTCTCCTTTATTTTGTCTGTCTTTTATTCTTCATGTCTTTTTTATTTCTTCTTTCTTTCTTTCTGTCTCCTTTTATTCTTTGTTTTCTGTCTATCTTCCTTTCCTTCCTTCCCTCTTTCTTTCTGTCTATCTCTTTCTTCCTTTACTTCGCGCTTATGTCGGACTATAGGAGTTTTAGATGTTCTAATTCACAACAACATTTCTGTTATGGGCATCTTTGCTAGTGCATCCATTAAACACGTAAATTGTGTGTTACTTATGATTCACACAGCCATAGAATATTCGAAGAATATCCTATTTAGATCCCAAATGTGCGTCTGGACGCTTGGGATGAAGTAAGGATATTCCGATGGTATACTTCTGAGAATACTAAAATAATATTCTATGTTTCAATTTTAGAAATATATCTAGAATATTCTAAAATATCCAGAAACGTCAGGAATCTGACATATATTCGTAGAATATGTATGGAATATCCCTAGCGTATGCACTGACCCTGGACTTTTCTATCACTGAGCTACGGCGGCTCGGTTTGGACAGTACGGTAACTAAGAGGAGAAGCTGAGAAAGTGAAGAATGTGAGTAAAGGAGCAGTAAGTGCCTAAGTGGGGAAATTAAATGCATCATTTTACCAGTACATTTTTAATTTTGATGTGTAGTTCTCATAATAATATATTTTGAATAATAGCAGCTTTTGACAATTTCAAGAGAAAAACTAAATATAAGACAACAATTATGAAGTTCGAACCAACGTCATGAAAAAAAAAATTGCAATAGTTTACAGCAAATACTCGGAGAAGGCTTCAATTCTTGTGAGTCACTCCACAGCTACATTTATAACAAACTTTTTCAACCTCGTTGTCCTAAACTGTAGAGTATTGCTTCAAATGACTTTACGGCTACACATGTTCGTTACATATAAGGAAAGTCTGTTGGATAGTATCTGGAGTGTCAAAAGTAGCGTTCTCTTCTTGTTAGTACACGTTAACTAAATACATCGGCTTAAAAAATTAAGACGGTAAAAAGCCACCGCAGTGTTTACCATACTGTCTTCGGCGGAACATTTTTGTTTGAGGAGGCTTGTATGTGTAGGTATTCTGTGGCGGTCTCGTTGGCATTAGTAACATTCTTTCTCGTTTATGTCCATAAGAGAAATTTAGAAACGGAAAACAAACACAGAAATAGACTTGATGCCACATCTAATATGAAGATCCAATTCTCACCCATTTACTTCCAACCTAAAAAAAAAAAAAAAAAAAAAACCCTGTTATAGTAAACAACAACAAACAACCTATTGAATTTCCGAATTTCAATTTTATGCATCTTGGCATAATTGTGAAATTTATTTGGTGATTTATTTTATTGAAAACTGAATTGAATAATTTATTTTTTTTTAAAAAAAAGAACACTTTTTAAATATCATAATTACACTTTTTTTTTCATTAATTATCTTAAAATGTATTTAATATTGTAGCATATATTTGAAGCTTTCACAAAAAATATAATGATTATAGACTGTCTAAAATAAATGTGTTCGATAGCCTAAACTGTTTTGGAAACACTGAGTTACAGTATCGAGTAGTTTATGAATAAAGCTGCATGTAATCTTCATTTCTCTTTAATGAAGTGAGGGTGGCCATACATCCTGTTTTGAACGGGACAGTCCCGTTATTTTAGACCTTTGACGGTGTCCCGTCAGTTTCCGAAAATATCCCGTTTTTTTCCGCTAATCAATGAAAATTATATTTTTTTTTTACTAACAAATATTTTAGAATACGTTTTCATAGGAATTTGCATCGTCTACAAATTAAAAGAGTGGAATTATGTCGAATATTTACGTTAACTTTGATATTCGATTCGCGTAAAAATTCATCGTTTCAGTGCTATTTAATAATATGCATAGGTTCATACGTGGGGGATTCCTGCCCCCCCCCCCCCCCGGTAATACGTTGTCCCGTTTTGGGCCAAAACATTTATGGCCATCCTAGGCGGATATGAAATATAATTATCGGGTATCTCCAGGCCCGTATCTAGAAGTTTTTCTCGGGGGGAGTCCAGCGTCTTCGAGGGGGGGGGGCGAGGTCTGTTTGGGTGTGAACTTTACGTAAAATGAACATATTAATTTTAACAAAAATTATACTAATTTAAAAAAAAATTCTGGGGGGTCTGAGCCCCCGGAATCCACCCTTAAATAAATATGTCTCTGGGTAGCTCCCATAGTCTCTTCAGTTATACCAAGGAAGAATCACAGTATCCAAATTGCTCCGATCTAGTCCCTCTTGCACTAATTCTTTGATTGAAATTCATTCCTGTTTGATTTATAACAGAAACAGAATTTCCCGAGACTCAGTGTGAAAACAAATATTAATTAACATAAATATAGTATTTGAAACTGCAACTAGTGATTAGGCCTGCATTCTGAAATTTAAAAATATAATTTCTCTATATACATATAGTATATCGTACTTTATCTTACACTTGACTTTACTCGCTCGCTGAAAAAATATGGTTGCCGTTACATAATGCGGAACAAAATGTTAGGTTTTCAAGATTACATAGAATATCCCTATCGTAATTTTAAACTTTATGAGCTGAAATTAATCCTTGTACACCCCTTTACAGATTCAAACTTTACAATATTAAAATACACCGAACTTTAAATTCCAATTGACAGTTTAATTGGCAGATAATTTTTGCTTTTCAATTACGTCATTGTTGTAGGGAATATTGGCCTGTAGTTGTTAGATACGTATTTTTTTGCTGTGGAATGGGGGTTTGCTGGCAAAATATTTCTTACGAGTAGAGGTATTTTTATTGTAATTTTACATTTTCTGGAAATCGGGGACCAAAACAGCCGGGAACGTGTCATTTCAGAAACTCTTTTCTGAAAATCAGTACCTTAGGTGTATGTGAGTGAATATGTTCAGGCGTTGTTGCCCTCTTTAAGTAAAATGTTTCTAAGGAAGTACAGTGCTAAAATTGCGGTTATGGTTAAAAACCTTGGAGCCTGACTGTTATTACTTGGCTTTAATTTTACTTTTTGTTTAACTGTTGTTGTGACGAAGTATGCAAATGTAACAAAATTTATATTTATTATTATTATTTGGAATTTCGGATATGCAGTTCCGGATCAGAGTTCCGAATATCCGCTTCCTGAACCCAGTTTTGGATATACAGATATTGATCGCAGTTTCGGATATCCGCATCCAGATCTGAGTTTATGATATCCGGATCTGAGTTTCGGATATGCGGATCTCGGATATTCCGAACATCTGAGATCCGGATTTGGCCACCCCTAAATTATAAGCACCAGGCTTAGGGAGCTTCCATAATTCTCTGAAAGAACCAGTTGATATCTTTTTAGCAGTAAATAGCAGTTTAGGAAAACAAACCCAAGGTGTTGAACGGTTGCAGATATTCGATGATATCGTGATTGTCCGATAATTTAAAATTTTGAATTTTTGACTATGGCTTGACTATGGAATTTTTAGGTCATCACACCTAGCCACTATCAAATATTAATACATTATTTTATGTAATAAAGTTGTTCTGAATTCTCCTGTGACTAATAATAATTATTTACTTTCTTTTGTCATCGTAGGTTACTACGAAAAGACGTGTTGTAGGCTAGATTGCCAGCCATGCGTCTGTTTCGAAGACGCTTCTCGGATCCTGTGTCCCCATCGGCTGTCAGCTTGGAGTCGATCAGTGGACCTCAGCAGGAGGATGCCGAGAAAACTTCCTCGAATGAAGGAACAGGTGGATACCAAACAGTCAAAGCTGTCCCTGCGGTTGTGCTTGAAGAGAGTCCCAAGGAAGCCAAAAAAGGTAATCATTCATTGGGAAATTGTAGTTTTGTTCTTGACAATTCTGTGTAATGCCTAGTTCTAGAGTCAATGGAATGTTAAGACAGTTCCGACCACTATACACACCTGTACACATAGGTGTAAACTAGGAACGTTTGTTTATCTGCGAGGAAGTTAGCGACTCTCTTTAGTACCCCTCTAGATTTTGCTCTACACCCCCTAGATATAAAATTTCCTTGCAGAAGAAACGACAGAAAACTTGACTTAATACAATTACGCTGTCCTAATTTTAGCCTAGTACACTTTTTATTGTAGAATCCTGGATGAATTCTAGAGCAGAAATTCCTAAATTATAGAATTATTGTAATATCGTAATGCCAAAACGTTAGAATTTCTGAGACATATTGAACATGTTGAGAATGCCAGCTTTCAATATCCTTGTAAAAAGGTTAAATAATGTCAAAAAATAAATGTTCGGACGCCAATGTTTTGTTGTATTTCTAGTAGTAGTAGTAGTAGTAGTAGTAGTAGTAGTAGTGGGGCTGAGTTTCTGCTTAGTCAAGAGGTTACATAACCCTCTAGCTTTTTGTCCGAGCATTTCCGGGTTCAATCTTTGGTTTTGACTTAGCATCGTAATAGCAAACTGGAAAGCTGCTTGAATTCAGATGTAGCTAACTCCAGTCCTGAAAGACAAAACACCAATTGAACGTCGTTGCGCTGACGACACGGCAGTATCTTTGTAGACCCTCTAAGGGTCATTGGACGAAACAGTTTAGGTTAGTTGTACTTACAGTACTTTAGGAACGTTGTCATAGATGTTACTTTTTTCATTATTGATAACTGGGAACTTACCTAATTCTTGGGACAATGTCAGGAACATTGTAATTGTTGTTCAACTTAGTTTAGAAGCATCATAGAAATATTAGACGACTGACAAAAGTAATAATAATAATAATAATAATAATAATAATAATAATAATAATAATAATAATAATAATAATAATAATGTAGAAGGAAATTTGTTGCTTGTGTAAGTCACGACGCAGGCAGCGCAAATTTACTGTACCGGTATGTCTCTTAGAAGTGTAACAAGGATGTCTTCTGCTTCATAAACCGTTAGAGGTTTATTTTGTAATTTGTTCACTATGGAACCTTACGTCAGTTGAGTCTTTTCTTCCTCTTTAAAAATAGATTTGGCGCATTGTATACTTTATTTAACTGGAACTTAACGGGTAATGCTTTTTTCCTTCTACGAGTATGTCCATTTTGAAAAGAACATAAGTAGGCGTGCGAGTAGTTAAAAACCAACGTCCTCCGAGCAACAACAAAAACAGTTGAAAGCTAGAATTTTTAAGTTCGTTTCTTTTACACTTCTCCTGCTGTGCTCTTCCCCCTTGTTCAGAATCTAATTTTCTTGAATGTAATTGTAGAGATGTGTTTTCGAAGGAAGAAATAGAAAAAAAAATAAACAAAGATAGCATAGAAGAGATTTAGATGACGCATAAGAACAAAAATGTCGATATAAGCAGGAAGGGAGACTAGCTACATATGCAGGAATGGAGAGCACACGTGTATTGTTATGTAAATTAAATTGGTCCAGTCATATTTTCTTCCCCTTCAGTCAACAAAAAGAAAGGGAGTAAGACTTTTTCTTTTGAAGTGCAGAAAAGTGCATAGAAATTGCCATGATTAGAAAAAAAAATTATTCCGCAGGAGTTCAGAGGGATTTTTCTTTTCTCAGGTTTTGAATTAATTTTCTAAAGGTTTCCTGGAGTCCGTTTTTGGAACCGGTTCTTGTATTAGGCTTGGTTGTAAGTTGAGCTGTGTAATTTCGACATTTCGATACCGTTCACTGATATTGTTGGTGAATAAACGAACATTACAATGGCTCATATCGATAATTCGTTGAAAGTTGAACATCTAAAGCTTTTGGTAATCGTTTACATTAAAGAATATTCGGAATCCAATATCTTTGTAATCGAAATACTATTAGAAATTGAATGTCCTTTATTTCGGTGAATTGTTAGAAATCGATAAATCATTCATAGAGATAAATCGTTGGATATCAAGAATTGATCACATCAAACTGCTGTTTCATATCGATATTCGATATATGGCATTTCGATTTCAGGATCATGGTATTGAAAAATATCGATCGAAATCGGACCGTTTTAGTTGTAAGATTTTAATTTCGTAATGTTGACGATGAAAAGACCCTGATTTGTAACATTTTAGTAGTCATATTGGATTTTTGTTGATGTTCTTTTTTGTTAGTTTCTCTGTCTAAAGCCAATGAAAACGGCTAGAAACAATAGTAAGTGTAAACTCCATTGATTTGCTTGGACATGCTCAAGATCCGGTGATCCTTGATCTTCAGGTGAAACGGAATCGATTAAGATAAATTGATGGCAGTTGGTTGACTCCGGTTCATGATATGGCCTTTCTAACGGCATTTAGAAGAGTACTTGACACTCTTCTGGCCTATTTTCACTTGGTGAAGCTCCAATGACTTTTGACCTCCTGTGATCACGGATTAGAAGCAGAGAAATATTTGGACAAATTCAGATAGAACGGTTCTACATGTATTATCATCTGTATTTGGTAGGTACTTGTTCTGGCTTCGTTTCCTTTTGCTATATATATATTTTGTACTTTTACATTTTCTATTCATCTAAAGTATCATCAATAGAGGAATGGTTTTATTGGTCGTCTCTCGAAGGGAGTCACAAGTTCATTACCAACGCACTTCACCACTGAAAGTTTGGAATGTACTTCAAAGTTTAGTACCCCTCCGGGGGGCATCTTTATTTGATGGAAGACAATGGCGAGACAGCATCAGTTCACTTTGTCCAGAGACCTGTGGATCGTAAACAACTTATCTCCGGGCAGACTCATAATGATATTTTCACACTAAAAATCAGTGATAATTGTATAAAAATATTCAGTAAATTAATTTATTTAAATGTTTCTTCAACAAACTAGTTTGTAGAGCGGTAACGGTAAATTTCGACAGGACGAAAATAACATTAAATTCATGAAGCCGGAACATGGATTACGAAAGAGTGGGAAATGACATTGGAAACCTTCGAAATGTGTGCATGGAGGAGAAGCTGCGTAACGAGGAAGTACTGATAAAAGTAGGTGGGGAAAACAACAATAGTAGAAATAATGAAGAAAAGAAAAGCAAACCAGTTAGGGCATTCTTTACGTAGGATTACACACTGAGAAATGCAATTGAAACTAGGATTGAAGGAATTAAAGGAAGAGGAAGAAAGCAGATACAACTTCTTGGCACTATTAAGGAAGGCAAAACACACACTGGAACAAAGTAAAGCACAAGATTGGGATGAATGGAGGGGGTTTAAAGCACCTGAAAACACCTGTCCCTTTCGCCAGTTCAGTACTAATGGTCAGGACTAGGGATGACCGGCGTAAGAAGGGCTTGAAACTTGTATTGGTTGCACAGCAATCGTCTCCATTACCCGTTGAGTACCTGTGTGAGAGACACAGTATATTAAACCTCCCAAACAAGTTTTTTCATTCGAAAAGATTACGACAAAGAGGACTGTAATAATAATACCTTGATAGGACAAGTAAAGGGACAATCCCTTTTTGTAATCTTTTTTTGTCATTTAGTGTGAAGCTGGTTTCTTATTTCTTTTTTTCCCCATCTTCTTAATTTGATTCATACGCTAACGTAAAATGATTATGTCGACTCAAATGGCTGTCGCAGTCAGTACAATGCAACTTATAACAGTAATATGAGAAAACATATTATGAGCCAGGAATAATATACAGATAACTATACATAAATGGTTGTATAACAAGTTAGATTATTCATCTTTCAAGATCACATGCAGAGTATGATAAATCTAAGGTAATTACGTCTGTCTAAAACCTTTTTTTTCTTCTTACCTTTACGTCGTTATGATTAAGCGACTGTTACAAATGTCTCTTATACGACTATTGCATGCTATATGAATTACTGCTGTCTTCGTCTGTTTCTTCTTCTTTTCCTACAACAATTGAAGTTATTTTCTCTTTTTTCGTTTTTATAAAAGGACATAAACATTGAGTTGAGACATATATGATAGTGCTAGTAAGGAGAATCAAGGGGTTATCCTATCAAAAAACTTGACAGGTCAAACTGCAATTGTTAAAGGAAGAAAACAGGGCTATCCCACATTAGATAGATATGGCTAGATAGATAGATATACTGTGTATATAGATATAACACTGACAGTCTGTTTGTTTGTTTATTTGAACGCTATACAATTCTACACACCCGGACGGATTCAAACAAAATTTGGCACACATATTCCTTAGGATCTAGAAGGATTAATCCCTCTCCAAAGCGAGGCTGCAACTCAGAAATTGCTTGAGCCACAAACTTGATATTTCGCATGAACATTTTTTTTGTTTTAATTCATTAGCAACGTTAGTTAGTTAGTTTTTGATTCGAAATCCTCCCCTCCTTCCCGGGGGAATAAGGGGCGGAAACCTCACATTGATTGGAATATGAGAACTCGAAATCTGTTAAGCTTAGAAACTTGAAATTGACATGTGTGTGTTCCTTAGCAGTGGCGTCTCGTGGGCTTGAAAGGTGGTAGTTCACAACCAGTGATTCCGCCAGACCCCCTTTTCGGGGCTGTCACCCCCCCAAATTGTCGATCTTATCCCAAGTATGAATTGTTACGGTAAAAAATAGTGGAAACCGTGCAAAACTCCAGTAACAACACCAATTTTTATTTAAAACCCCCAAAACTGAAAATCCTGGCAGAATCTCTGCTCCAAAGAGCAACGAAGAAAATACGAGAACAAGAAACACATCGTTCGATAGCTTAAAACCATTTCTCAATGTGCTAAATAGAATAACTTATTTACACTATATACTGAGTTAAGAAAGGGAAAAGGAACTCCACAGAAAAATAAGTAGTTGGACTGGTAAGGAATCATTTCGCTTTTTGAGGTATGCTGGTTCAAAAGCTCGACAGTGCAGCGACGAATGTATCTCAGAGCAGTTTTCCACGAAAGTATACAAATGAAAATTGTCTTTCACAGTAAATACATACACAAAATATTAATAATAATAATAATAAGAAATTAAATATATCCTTCTTACCTTTATTTGTATAAGAAGTCCATTCTTCTGTTTTTCTGGGCAGCAAACTTATCTATAACTCTTTGGTTGAACAACACTAAAAAAAAGGTTGTTTATTGTTTACGCAATGTTGCAAACTGCTTGATACTGTTCATTAGCTCTTCGTTTATTACTGATACTGGAACTCAAACAATTTTATGTAAATAGAGATGCAACATTATGTTATTTAAGTGTTTAATATATTTGTCCATGAACGATTTATTGTGTATTTTGCGATTTTGGTGTGTAATGAACGTTTATCCTTGCTTCTGCCAGAAGATTTGATTACATTTTAAACACGAGAACGGGTGGAAAAGTCAAGGAGAGCTAGCAACAGTGCTCACTCCTGTTCTTCTGCTATCTTCGTTCACTCTAGGATTGTGCACGCCGAGGTCCCATATACACAATGTTATAAGTTAGGCCTAACATCAGTTAAGCGCATATGGGGCAACGCGTTCACAAACGAAATGTGAACTGGAAACAAATTGGAGAGTAATAACTTGATAAACGAACTGTATGCCTATGCCTCAGTGTAACAATTTAAAATGTGATGCGTTTTTAAATCTTTCGATAAGAAACACAATCTGAAACGAAAATAATAATAATAATTCTAAAATAGTTGGCAGTTCACGTGCTCCTGTGAACGTTAATACGCGACGTCACTGTTTCTTAGGACAAAGAACAATTAATGACAATATTACATGTCGCTCCACAAAAGTTTTAAATATATTCACCCCGCACGAACGGACGGGCAAATCTGCTACTATAAGTATATATAGACAGAGAGATAGGTAAAGTGAATAGATTAGATTAGATTAATTGATGGATTTCTAAAATAGATAAGATTAGATAGATATGTAATATAAATACAGAAGATTACAGTAGATAGACAAACAGATAGATAATTAATATGTACATTTCTGGAGGGAGCGGAAAAATCAAGAATAACGTGTGATATAATAAATTAATCCATCCTTTGTTTTTCTGTTGAGGTTATTTTAAAGCAACAATCTTTAAACCTAGATGGCAGCACTATTTCCGTATATGTCTAATGTAATTTTATCGTTGCACGAAATTACAAAGCTGCTCCTACAAATTCAATCCTAGAGAGTTCAAACTTTCGGAGGAGAAAGTCCATTACCACTTCAAGAGTTCGATCTCCGGTGATTTTTTATTTCATTTTTTTGTTCATTGTTGAAAGAGTGTCATTGTAATAGATTTGGATATTCACTACAACAATCAAGCCATTCCAACAATGAAAAAAATAATTAAAAAATCGACACCGATAGAACTCTTGCATTGGTTATGAACTTTCTTCTCTAAAAGTTTGAACTCTCTAGGCTTGAATTTGTAGGAGCAGCTTTGCAATTTCGTGCAACGGGAAAAATACATTAGAAGCATACCGAGATAGTGCTGTCATCTATCGTAAGAGATCATTCGTTTACCCTGAGCTTAATATATTAATAGTTTCACTGTTAACTACCTCAAATCTTAAGTAGAATCATCTGTTCCATTGTGCAGAATGGAAATGTCCCTACGGTAAATGCATTACGTTTTGACAACATGTTTAACCAGGAAATACAGAAACGCTGCATATATTTTTTTATTCTAAAGATATAATTGCAATGACGTGCACCTAGTACTCTTTTTCTCTTTTGTTTGTGCATGAAGTATTTCTTGAATAAACATCTTGGGTAATTTGGAGCTGACCAATAATCGTAAATTACTGAAGATTACCAGGAAACCTAACCGGTTTTCTTGATGGGGACAAGGGAAGGGGGGGCGAAAGACAAGGCTATTGAGTACAATATAGGAGAAAGAATGCTTAACCTTATTGAAGAACTGACCTGGTGATCTTGTGCCTTCTTTAATGTCTCGTCGTGTTGTTTTACACTTCTACGTGCAAGACTGCATCTCAAGGATAGAAAAAAAAACCTGGCCCACTTTTTTGTTCTGCGTTTAGGCTATTGTTTTTACCAGCAAGAGAAGAGAGGAAATATGTATATGACCGAGTATATTCATACATCGAACATGCTAGTTCCCTTGCTAAAAAAATAAATAGACATATATTTCATCCATTTGTAGGAAGATGACCAAAAATGTCTCCGTAAGGTATAACGGAAATCTCATGTGTGATGAGAAGGTTTTCAATTAAATACATGACAGTTATAATACTCAAGACTTTTCATGTTTACCTAATAAACTCTCATGTAAATCCATGTTCATATCCTTTCACACAATTATTATGATAGCAGTTGAACAGGCTTGAGAAAATTACGTTATATGTAATAACACTGCTGCTGGCGCTTCTGTACTTCTGCTTCGTTTAGGCGGTTTAATTATATATGTATCGTTACTATGGCCGACCTAGCCTTTATATTTTGTCGAGTTCTTTTTTTATTATTATTATTAGGTCGTATTCATTATTTATTTCTATTTTTTTTAATGTACATACTGATCATTTTTTTGGCCAAATTAACGGGATAGTTACATTGCTAAATAATTATGCAGAACTATTCAGGAACCAGGTTGTGCGATTTCAAAATTCCAATACTAAACATTGACTTTGCTGGTGAATGGAAGAGTGAACGATGTATCGAATTTTTCAAATCGATCGTATGGAAAAATCGAATTTCGTTCTTGCCAAAAAAAATCATTCGAAATTGAATAATATTCAAATGAAATATCGTTCATCTTCATAATAAGTGCCGAAAGCAGCATGTCCTGCCAGACAAACTAAGCCTTCTACATTTATCCCGATCTTGCTGCCTTCTTTTTGTCTTAATACTGTCAAGAAATTGGATTCGTTTTCTTCCTCTTTCTCCTCAACCATATCTTCAACTGCATATCTCAGTGTACAATATCTGAGCATCAACTGTCCTAACCAGTTTCTTCATCACTTCCTTATTGCCCATCTTCTGTGTCTAGATGATTTTTTCATTCTCCTCTATGTCCACATTTCAAACTCTTTCTTTATTCCTTCGTGAGTTTATATTTCTGTTTCATATTTAATTTATCTTTTCCTTAACTCTTTGTTCATCGATTCGCAGAAGAGATTATTCTCAGTAAACGCATTTTCTCGTCATTGCAACTCTCTCGTCTTTATCTCTTTTTCATATTTCATATCATCTTATATACTACGTCTCAAATACTTGACATGGAATACCTTTTCTACATTTACTCTTCCAGTGTTTTCTATGGTTCGATTTCTTGCAATTACCAACCCTTCGTTTTATTTTCATTTCATATTCCTCAAATCCTCGCATATAAAGGGTCCGGGGGAAAATAATGGTAACCCACACTGAGCATGAATTGAGATATTACGTTCGGAAAATTTATTCTCCCTCGCTGGCTTATGGGGCTTCCTATAAAGAAAGGGCCCCTATGCAGCCATTTGTTGCTTTTAAGACCTTTTTCCACAATCAATACATATGAGTGTTACCATTCTATTTCTGTATTCAACTTATTTTTGTTTACAAATGAGGGTTACCATTGTTTTTCCCCGAACCCTTCATATTTTCTGTATCTGTTTTAATATCTTGTTAAGTGGTGGCCCATTTTATTGCAAGAAGAACAATATCATCCGCATATTTAATGCATTTGATTTTTCTTTCCCCCAACTGTAACTCCTGCTTCGCTTTCGAAGACTCTCTTTACATTAAATAAATTGGGGGAGGGACAACATCTTTGTCTCACCCTTTGACCTATTTATTGTTGTTCGTTCTGATACATTGATCTTTTTTACCATTATTCTTTGATGTAGATACAAGTTCCTTAGATCTTTCCACTCCGCTTACATTCTTCAGTACTTCATTTGGATTTCCCAGTTTACTCGATCAAAAGCCTTTTCAAAATCAACAAATGCTTCATATAAATGGCTTTCTCTAGGCCTCTCTCTTCTCTTGTTCTTAACAAATCAATAATATTTCTAGTTTCTTTCCTTCTTCGAAGTCCAAACTGTTCCTCTTCAATCAATGTCTTCATCAGAAATCGAATATCATTCATATCGAAATATGTATGATTGGAAATTGAACAATAATTGGAATCAAAATATTGATATTCGATGTATACATTTTTATCGATATTGTAAATTATTTATCAATCAAGGTTGAGTGGATGGCAAAACGGAGACATCGGAGTGAGGACGACGGACGAGGGTAAGTGAGGTTGACGTCGAAACAAAGACGGGAACATGAGGATGAGGGACAGTTGAAGATAATGTTGCCAAAGGACCATTTCTGGACACAAAATCTGTTCAAGTAAAAAAAAAAAAAAAACAATGATTAATCAGACATGTCTCTCTTTGAGTGCAGAATACGATGCAGAGGACATTATTTTGGCTGAACTGTATGTTCCCCTTTATAATATTGCATTCGTTGGAACGTGTTGGTGCTGTGTCAGCGAACTCGACGCGCCTCTAAGTCGCGCTCTTCTTGTTTTCCATGCAGTTCAGGCATTGAAATAGAATATCATAGAAACGCCATTACAAAAGTTAATATTATGTCGGACAATGACATTAGCAACGAGAGAACATTCCATTCTGAACAAGGTTTCTGTGGTAACGCCAAATGAGATACTAAGAGAAGAGAAGAGAAGAGAAGAACAAAGAAAGAACAGAGAGAGAGAGAGAGAGAGAGAGAGAAAGATGCTGAGCAGGCTGTTTCAAAAATATGTGAAATTGAAATTTACTTGTGAAAAAAGTTAACTAGAGAGTTTTGAGAATGACAAGACATTTTCATGCAAGAAGAAGAGTTTACAGCAATGTAAATAACGTAAATATTACAAAATTACAAGCATCCATCCATTAATTAATTCATTCATTCATCAGTCTATCTATCTATCCAGATTAAGAAGAATTATTATAGCAGTGAATCCAAAACTAAGAATCCATAATCCAATTTATGTTTAAAAATTACTTTTAGTTTTTTTTTTATCGACATGACAAATATTTGTAAAGTACTTATTTTTATTGTCTTGAATTTGCCTTGTATTAATATTCTACTTTCAATTATTTTTTATTGTTAATATGAAATATGTGAGATAAAAGAATAAATTCGTACTTACCAATAATAATTATTGTACACGCTTATATTTATTTCACCACATGTGGTGAGGTAGGCACCGCGATTGCCTCAGTAATATAGCCAACGATTTACAAACAAACCTACAGACACTGGGCCAAATTAATAGCCTTTACCCCGATGTGACTTTAGAAAACCTTGGAGAAATCTCATTCAGGTTAGCCTGACCGATTGCCAGATTTAAATCCAGGACTTTCCGAATGTGAAGTCAACGCTCTACCAACCTAGAGCTATACGGCCTGAGGCAAAAGTTGTAAAGGCCAAAATTCAATTCAATTCAACTAACCATCTCTGTAGGCTGGTTATAAAAGATTCAAGCTTTGTATCCCATTACATAGGTAGAACAAGCTATTAATAACCGCAATTTATTATTATTCTCAGATATAGACATTTGGGTTACAGTTAAAGGTTTATTTGGTCAATAAGCACAACGATGCTAATTTGTGTGTGGATGAACATTTTGCCTACTTTTAGACCTCAATCAAGTATTGACTGTTTACGGTGACGGTAACTTTATACGTACAGAACAACCGTGTGTCCTCAAAAACTAGCCCTTCTTTTTCTTCGTAACAAACAATGTTCTTGCCAACTTTTGTGTAATAATATGTGTACAAAGTGGAATATGAAGAGAAATTTTCAGCCCCGTAACCATTAGTTTTTAAAAGGAAACAAAAAAAAAAAAAGTATCGTAAAACAAATACGATGCCTGAGCGCGTAAGATATGAACTTACAACCTCAATTTCTGTGTAATTGGAAATGAAAACCACACACAGAGTCTCTGCGTACATTTCTAAGTACATTCTATTTGCCTTGTAAATGAGGGTATGTAATTTCAGCCTTTTTTTTAAAAAAAAAAAAAATGAAAGATACAAAAAATGTAGTAATGTTAGAGAGCAGTGGTAGTAAAAAAAAGTCACTGACACGCTTGCTTAAGCATTTTTTTTTAGTTTTTTTTTTTTAGTTCTTTGGGACTACTGAGAGATAAGTTAACGGTAACATCAATAGTATGAGCACGAACTTAGCTATTTAGTTTTCAACGTGTTTCTTCAGTTTGTCATAACGCAAGACGTTAGGCTAATGGCATTGACCTTAAGTTCAGCTATCCATAAGTTCTATTTATAATACATTCACATATGAATGCTTACAAAAAAAAAGTTCATTGCAGGGAACACAATACAAAGATTGTATTATTTTTGTAGGGCAGCAGGAAAGAAATAATTGACAAAATGTTAAAAAACTAAGTGGTTTCTTTTATGTTGCCGGTCTTTTTTTTGTGTGTTTGGTCGTAAGTTAAAAATAATTCAACCTGTCTGTGTTCAAAGATTCTCTGTGTCCTTAACATGTTACTTGTATAATAATGTGTGCGTTGTGTAAATTGTGCAAGTAATAATGGATTCTCATTTTAAAAATAACTTAAAAAGAAAACAATTTTTATGTAAAAAATTAGTTCTAAGTTGGATCGCAGAATAGAAAATAAATATGTAAGAAGTTATATCTATAATAAGTTGGATCACAGAACAGGAAGACAGTATGTGAAAAGTTAAATCTAAGTTGGATCGCGGAATTACAAATCGCGGAGACCTCTCTCCAAACGTTTTTCAAAATATTTCAAAAACTAAGAGCACTATAAAAAATGTAAGCGCATAGCGCACTAGAACTTACAAATTGCTATGAAATGCATTGGACAGCGATCTCGAAATCTTGCCGATTGATGAGTGTTGAGACTTCAATTAAATAATGACGTCATAATCTTTGAAAACGTATCACTCATCAATGGACAAGATCTCGAGATCGCTGTCCATTGTATTTCATAGCAATTTGTAAGTTCTAGTGCGCTATGCGCTTACATTTTTTGATACTACTTTTAGTTTTTAAAATATTTTTAAAAATGTTAAAAATGTGGGGGTTGGAGAGAGGAGGCCTCCTGAAAAGGCGATAGATTCCTGAAGAAAATACCGGTATATTTTTACCAATCGGTCCTAGCTCAGTTTCGCATTCAGAAGGTTGTAAGTTCGCGTACAACGATAGCCCATCTTAACGTAGATTTTCCTTGGTGGTTTACCTTGATCGTACCATTCAAATACTGGGATGATACCTTAAACAAGGCCAATGTAGATTCATCCCAAAATTCTTGTCTTTATTGTTGTCTCCAGTGTAAGTGGCCTCAAGATGCATACCTAGCGTTGTCAACTAAATAAATGAATAAATTGAATTTATTTAAGGTCTTTAGGTATTTCAGGCTCAGGTCAAATAAATAACAAAATGTTTGTCTTTTAAAAGTTAGTAAGAAGCACCTCGTATATAAACAAACTTCTTGCTTTTGGAAATGCAATAGTGAGTTCACATGTTTGCAAGGAACACGCGCATTAATATTTACCTGTAGTTTGTCAATTACTAACGTCCTTTTTCTCTATTATATTTCAATTAATTTGAAATTTCTGTAACAAACATGAGGACTAACCAGGATACTAATTGGACATTTCGTTCAGAGGGGATCATGGAGGAGTCCTGGGTTCTAGCGTGGGGTGTAGGTTTAAAATGTACGTAACATTACGCCTGATATAGTTATACTAATTTACGTAGAAATTTGATTCTCGAGGTGGTGAGAGTGCGGTCCCCTACGGTCCATCATCTGGATACGGCACTGGAACCAGACACTTAAATTGCTGTTTGACTATCTGTCTGTTTTTTTCGTCCTATCAGTGAATCCAATACTCCATGATTTTTTTTTAAAAAAAGTAAAAGACATTGAATTTCGTCTACTTCTTAAAGAATACAAAATTATTAATCTTAATACAATAAATGCAACTCTTTGCTTAGTGTAGCGCCTATTTATGAATTTTGATTTGTTTATTATGGAAATGTTTTACCGATAGAGTTGTCTTCGAGATTCATACCTAAAAGATTAATTTTATATATATATTCAGATATTTTCAGATATTCGCATTCTATTTTTGTGGTCACCTTCGTTATAGTGTTTGCTCATGCGTTCAGCCTTCACTTGTCAACAGTTCAACAGGTTTTTTTTTGTTTGGTACAGAACTTCAGTGCACACACGTGTATATAATCATAAACTGTTTCCAATCTCTTGGTCTACCCATCGTTGTTCTTCTCCTTTTGTGAGATTAACTCAAAGTATGAAACCCAATTCTGTGCACGAGATTGACAATTAATCTGCCTCATTTCTCAACACACACCAAATAAATACTTCTGCACTTTTTCCATCGATGACCCAGCATCTCCGAATGGTTGTCCGTTTCTCCATTACTTCTATATCTAATGAAAATCCTCTTCCAACGCATATAGTTTTTTTTCGTTTTGCAGACATCCTGAAATTGTGCTAAATCTGATAAATGAGTTGGATGACTACAGTGGTTCAACTTGATTTGTGATTTTTTCTGTCCAATGGAGACTAATTGAGCATATAACTTCTAAGGACTGGACCTATTGTTAACATGAGATCCGGTCAACTTACAGAGCAACATGTGATGCCAATCGCTACGAAATCGGCCTTTTCCACCACCACTCTATCTTGGCTCTAGGGTCGCTGGATTGCAGGATTCTGGCACAGGCTCTGGGTTTAGATATTAGACTACAAGTCCTATTTTATGGAATGCCAGCTATTACAACTGCCATATTTAAGAAACATATTTGACTCCAACTTCTTACACAGTTTCTCCATAACAGCTTGTGATAGCTTTAGCAAAATATTATAGTTACTTCAATTAATTAATTAATCGTTGCTTAGCTGAGTAATTAATGCTCATGTATTCATCGAGAATGGCCCGGCTTCAAGATATGATAAACAGTGCCAGATTAAGCTATTTGGGGACCCTGGACTATTGACTCCCATGCTGGGCTAAGGACCCTGATAGGGCTCCTGTTACCTATCCCATGTAGTTGTAAAAGTAACTGTTTTACCTTTGGTGTGGCCTCTGAACGAGTAGAGAGCTCCTTTAGATCCCCCCTTAATCCGGGTCTGGTGATGAGTAGTTGCACTGATCCTGCAACAACCACTTTGAATTAGTTCGCTGTGGAATGCAGAATTAGGTTTTATTTTATACTTAGCAGGTTACAATCCTATAGTTGCACTCTTCTAAAACTAACGAAATGATTTATTTAGTTTACTTAATAATTGTGTCGTAAGTTGTGTGTAAATTTATAGTGACATCACGAATAGCTAAGACACCTCTCATTGGCAATCATCACAATGACGTAATATATTTAGTCAGAGTTTCGTCTACTTCTAACAGTCTAAATACCTTGTTGCTACAAGTATTATGCGACACAGAGTACTGGTCATTATGACACGTTCTTTCAGCGGCAAAAACGACAAGTTTGTAGCACAATGTTCAAGCGACACTACAATTTGGAATGGAACGCACATTGCAATTTCATTCTGTCTTTTCTTTTTAAAAGAAAAGGCCAAAAAAAAAAAAAAAAGGAAGGCGGAAAGTCTTGTTACCTGTTTGCCTTTTCTTTTACAGAATTAGGTCTACAAAACAGTATGCTATCATCAATCATTTCTCATTAATTTAATGAATGATTGTAAATACACTCACGATGTATGGCGGTCTGAGTCAAAGTTACTAAAAGCCTTAAAAATTCAATTCAATTCATGATGTATGGATTTGATATGTTACTATTTATCTAATTCTTGATATCATGAAGTTTATTTTTCCCTTCACAATACAACATCACTAATGGTACGGTTTCCTCTGTGAGAATCTAGCGATTTAGGTAGGCTATACCTCTGTGGATGACTTTTTTTTTTTTTTTTTTTTTTTACGCTATTCGGACTGTAGGCCTATATGAGATCTACACGTCTTCTATCTTAATTCTCAATCATTGGAGGTAAAACTTTAAACAAGGCTATACAAATGTATATGCAAAACGATGAATTGCTATATTTGCGCAATTAGTGGCATTACTCTTCATTTCTCTGCACCGACGTTTCAATACGGAAGAACTTTTAGAGGAAACCATTTTTCTAAAATATTTGTTTTCTTTACTTTTGGTAGCTAAACGGGTCAGTATATTATGTCAGTAACATCTTTCAGATACACTCTGAGAGACATCTATGAGGGACATAAGCAACTCATTTTAAGTCAGAAAAAAATGCATAAATATTTACGAATTTTATTTCTCTGTATGGGCAGGGATTCCGCCAGGATTTTTAGTTTGGGGGAGGGGACTGTAAAGTCAAACTTGGGAGGGTGTGTGACCGTAAACATAGTTGGGATTGCTCTCGAGAATTTGGTTGGGTGACACCCCCCGCAGGAGGAGAGGCTGGTGGAATCATTGTCTATGGGTCTCTGTGCCGCCACACTGTTTGAGCTCGTGTGTGTCCATCATGGCGTTACAAGTCTGTACGGGAAATCTTTTCCTTTTTTCTTTTCCTTAGCGTTTGCTTCAGTGATCAAACATAAGTTATATTCGTTCGCCATATAATGTACAACAACCTTAAGTGAAGCAGAAAGGAGACCATTATTGAGAAAATAGCGGAAGTAAATAGCCTGATAGAGGCTCATAAACCGTGAGATGAAACCAAGAAAACAAGGTAATTAATGGTGGGTGGAGAGTTGTAATGTGGCCAGTTTTTTTCCTTTTTTTAAATATTTACCCACAATAAACACATATACACTGTGTGAACACTGAAAAGGTGGATAAACATGTATTTGTGTAACATATATACGAGGAGAGGTTGATAAGTTCGCAGCCTAAGGCATTAAATAAAAGAAATGTTGCAACTAAAAATATATTTCTCAATATAATATCTCTCGAGTGATGCATTTCTCGCATCGGGCATGCAGTGTTTTAATACCGCCGAAAATATAGACTTTTTCGTTGCTTCCAAATGTCTTTCTACGGCCGCCTTGATTACGTTCTTATTTTCAGATCTCTGCATCGTAATTCCTTTTTCAGATTGGAAAAAATAAATAAATAGTTGCTCGGGCCAGGTCTGCGCTGTAGATTGGGTGGTCTATCTCTGTAACTATCTTTTAAGGCCTGCCTCGAAACTCGCACCGTGAGAAACAGTGAATTGTCTTGCAAAAATAGCATTCCGCAGCTGAGTTTCCCACGTCGCTTCTGTAAGACTGCCTCACGAACTTGAGCCAATACATTTGCGTAATATTGACCATTCCTCCCAGTCCTTTTGGGCAGATAATCGATCAGCAAAACACCTTCGCTGTTCCAGAAAGCAGTCGCCATAAGCTTCGAAGCTGACTTTTCCACCTTTAATTTCTTTGGCGGCGTTTCTCCTTTTTTTAATCCACTGCATAGACTCCTGTTTCGACTCCGGTTCATATTGGCGAATCCAAGTTTCATCTACAGTTATGATTCAGGGCGCAAATTTCGTCGAGATTGTCTCCGGCTATTTCCAAAAAATCTTTACAATTCTCCAATCGTCGTTGCTTGTCGAGCGGCGTAAGCATTTTCGGTTCCCAGCGTGCGCAATTTTTTTTTTTCATGTTTAAATGTTCGTGCAAAATTCCTCCGAACTGTTCTTTACTGATCTGCAACTCTTCCGCTTTTTTCCAAAATTTTATTTTTTGGGCAGCCAAAATTAATTTTTCTACTTTTGCATTCTTTCCTTCAGTGACCACCGCCACAGGACGCCCTGGGCGGGGGTCATCTTCACAGCTCTCTTGCCCTTGTTGATATAGGCGGGCCCATTTTTTTTTGACCATGGTATACAAATGCCCAGAATCCTTTAGGACTGACATCTCTTCAAAAATTTCTTTAGGCGATTTTCCTTTCTTCACGAGGTATTTTATCACGGCACAGTGTCCAAAATTCAGAGAATTTTCGGATTCGGCTGACATGGCAATTTGTCTTTCCACAGATAATTGAGTAATGAAATTATTATTGAAACGAGGTGATATTTATACTACCAAAGAGTGCATAGATTAGTACCGCAATTAGTGTTATCATTAAGCAGTACAAGAATCATTGCTAAGTACCTCAGGCCACGAACTTATCAGCCGCTCCTCGTATGTTAAGGTTTTCCGTTTAACTTTCATCAGCAAGCCAAAGAAATCACGTTTAAATGAAAAGAAAGTGTAGTTTTTAACCTCAACATTTATAACAGAAAAATGCCTATCAATTTCTTTCTTCCAAGTTTCGCAGAACTTTATCAATTGACGGCTAGATGTCTCTGCTAATAATAGTTTATTTTCGTGAAGATCCGATTAAATTCAAGCACTATGATTGGCTCTACGGTTAGCATAAATGTATGTGGGTTTCAGCTCATATACGCAATGGCCCTTTTAATCACAGAGTCTTAGCTGCACCTGATCTTACAGACAATAGATTTTCAAACGCTACAGACATCTAGTGGTGTATCGAGAAAGTTTTCCCGAGTCAAGAAGAAAAGTTGAGATATCTATGAAGAAAGTAGGACGTATCTCTGTATCTTTTCTCTGTGCTTATATACTAATGCCAATATATGTAATGCAGCACCATCTAGAACATGAATCTGATATTTATTGCTTGTAATACCGCCTTTTATCTCGCCAGTTTGCTCTTCAATAGTGCAGATTAGTACGTTGACTTTATGTTTCAATGTAGACGTTTGATGCCGTTTATAAGAGCTTATTGTTCGTAGATTCCGTATATTTAGACACGAGCTTCTCATTTTCCTCCTGTTTTTTGCTTTATCAAAGCGCAGCAAGCGAGCGGAGGCATTCTCAGTTGGAAAGAACTGCCGCGCTTGGATATACATTTCAGTCGCATCATTCAATATTGTTAGTTGATGATTATCTATAATGTAAGAGAAACAAGCACCTACTTTGAGCCTTTGGGCGCTTGTTTTTCTTTTACTCTTGTTTCAATCTGTCGGCACCTCTAAGAACTTCCAAAGCAAGAGGTGCTGAATTCCATCCAACACAGCTTCAGAGCTTGTTATTGGACTCTTCAGAGAGGAGAAACTGAGATAAAAATGAGTGTTGCCAACTTCATATTAGAACTCAGGATCTATAAATGCGAGAAATTGAAAAGCAAAATGGTAAAGCAAAAAAAGAAAAACTAGCATTGCACGTAAATGTGGGTATACTTTTCGATATATCGATATCTAATGATATTTTGATGATCAATATAAGATTTTAACGATATTTTACATGGATGATATTCCATTGCCGATGATTTTCGATTTAGGTTTTCAGTGATATTTCCATTTTCAACCATTCTTGGATCCCAAAAATATTTAATTTCTATTGATATTTTCGATATTGAAAATTATTTTCAATTTCCACAGATATTTTTTTTTTAAATATGAACGGTACGTGATGTTCGATATTATATCGTTCTCGGATTCTCCACGCAAGATCCATGCTCGATATCGTAATTTGAAAATTCAGAACCTAAATTTATCTCCGTTATTTACATTTTTTTTTAGTTCACAATATTTTGGGGTGTCCTCAAATCTTGCAACGTTAATTTAACTAATTTCCCGACGTCATATAATAATGAAATTTTGCACAGCGGATGAAGTCGGGTGGCAATACAATATTCCATTCTTTATCCTAAAATAAATACTGCCTGCAACTACCCTGGGTTTGACTGGTTGCAGAACATTTTTTGATTTGGATCACAAAACATTAGCTTGAGAAAAAGTATTCGAATACTGAAATAACTCGGAAAATAAATAATTAAAAAACTTTTTAAAAACACACTTTTCTTAAACAATTGGTACTAAAAAGTAAAAAAAATAATTTTGTTTATGCATGACTAGAAAGAAAAGTATGAGGTGCGCCAATTTAAGAATTTATAGTCATGCATAAACAAAATTATTATTTACTTTTTCGTTCGAATTGCTTAAGAAAAGTATGCCTTTAAAAAGTTTTTGATTATTTTTTTTATAGGTATTCAACGGTGAAATCAACCTATAGTATGTTTACCATTTCGTGAATTATTGTAACAATATATTATTTCAATTTATTAGAATAACGAGTACCGAATTAGGTTTTGAACGACGCTCTCCTGAGGGTAAAAATTTATATAACTTATTCGCATTTTTTAATTTGAAATCATCAAACAATCAAATCTAGGAAATGTAGAAGTTATTGCAGAATTGTTGTTGTCAGTGCCAGAAGACCTACCGATAC
The DNA here is from genome assembly GCA_022664845.1 of Lepisma saccharinum. Taxonomy (NCBI): domain Eukaryota; kingdom Metazoa; phylum Arthropoda; class Insecta; order Zygentoma; family Lepismatidae; genus Lepisma; species Lepisma saccharinum. The sequence continues at coordinate 119,810 of JAGDQP010000247.1, forward strand.
ATCACCCTGCTATAGTAATAAACGTAATCAAATAATAATAATAATAAGTAAAAAAAAATCTATGCAGAATTACCTGCTTTTGCAAAGCTGTTTAACCAGATTTTGCATCAACGAATTGTTGATCATGTTTAAAGCCAGTTATCTCAATTAAACAGCACGGCTTTATTTGACACATAAATCAACAATGATGAATATCTTAATTATTACAGAATTTATAGCCAAACTTATTGGACGAAGAAAAGCAAGTCGATTTGATTTATATTGTCTTTGATAAAGTAAATCACAATACATTGCATAAAAAATAAAACACTATCCCTTTGCTCCGACCTTCATTACGCTCTTTGTTCATATTTAACAAATCACAATTTGTTATTATTATAGCTACAAATCTGATTGATATAGTATAGTGCACTCTCAGGAGTCTCGCAAGGTTCGAATCTAGGACCATTGTTATTCTTCTGGTTAACGACTTCTCGGAATACGTTCCTGATAAATGAAAATGCTAGTTAATATGTTACAATTGTCTTGGAAACAACACGAGGAAATGGAGAATATTATCATTCACTAGAAATAAAATTATTCATCAATTTAATTATGAAATTAAGATATTGTTACTGGGTGCACTTGATGTAGTTATAGAACTTGGTGTAATGTTTGATACGAAAGTAATAGCAACCCATTACAAATATAAGAAAGCTTTTAAATCATTAGGATTGGTAATTACAACAGGAAAAGGAGTTAACAAATTTTTCAACATTAGGAAAAATGTACTATGCTTATGTTCGATTCTAGTTTGAATATGCTTCTAGTATTTAAAACCCATGTAATAAAAAATAGACTTTAATAATAATAAGAATAATAAATATCAGTTTCCACCTGCATGTACTTAGGAAAGAACTGAGCAAAAAGATATTTCTTTCTTGACTTTCTTGTACTTGTATAAAGTAAATTTCTGTTTTTGTAAATGGTGCTAAAGTTAATACCTAAAACCTGACGACAATGACTTTATCTTAGGAATAATTGAAGGTATACCATAGTCATAAGAAACTCCCAGAATTCCAGAAGAAAGAACTGTGACGACTTGAACAAATGTAAAGATTGTCTATGATTTTAAAACACTAAATAAATCTGTACGTTATTTGTCACGTCTCTTAAATTAATTTTAACATTTTATTTTACTTTAATTTTATGATATTTATATAAAGGTTAGCAACACTGCAAATAGGGAAAAGGTAAAGAGGACTGAACTGGATAGGAAGTTTTCGTGAGAGCTTTTCCCGTCGTCTAGATGTCATTGAAGACGAAAAACCGTGGGATTTACTTAAGGACGGTGTCATCAGCAGTATTTCCCACAATTAGAGGATCAACTGGAAGGCTAAGGGTAAAGAAAGAGGGGGAAAGAAAGCCTTAGAATGTCAGTAAATGAATGATAATAATCGAGCTGTATAGAGCGTAAAGTTTTACTTACAATTAGTTTCTTTTCAATTTTGTTAAGTATATTATGCATTACGTATGTGAACTGTTTTGAAAGGATCTCGATTTTCCTCTCATAACGATGCAATAGGATGAATTCTTGAATGTGCGAACTGGGAAGAGAGTGATGTATGTCATTGCCATGACTAGCAAGATTAAAACAGTAGCCTTGTGTCCAGGGCTGGAATGGTAAGATTTTTGGGGGGTACACGCTGCTCAATAAAAATCCGGATTTGGGAACACGTTCCCTTATATCTATGCACTGAGGTGGGTACACGCTGTGATTTATACTATTAGGTGGGTACACGGCGTGTACCCCCGTATACCCTCCATTCCACCCCTGCCTTGTGTCTTATTCTTTCTATTATGTAATTTATTAACAATTTTGTGTTGTTACAACAAATGGACTACAGTAAAACCTCATGTGTCCGGACGTGGTGAAACCGGAACCGTTCGGAATAAACCAGATTTACGATTTTTACATGTTAAAGCGCCTGGAAATACAGAAATAATGTAACAAAATTGTTTATTTTACAAAAGACGAAATTAATTTTAATAAATTAAAGGCAAATACAGTGCAACACTTCATATTTACACTGCAAGGAATGAATTAGACGCGCTAACTTGTATACGATGCGCAGGTATTTTGAAACTGACGATTTTTTTTAATCGTTCCGAATAAACCGGAGTTATGGATAAATGAAGTTCTACTGTATTTATGTGTGACGTCATAACCTAGTGTCATAGTAACGTAACTGAAGTGACGTGAAACTTCCCTATAAATTCAGGACACATACTTTCGATTCAACCAGTCCTGGGTTCGACCCCCAGAGAAGGCTACCAATTTCGCTGTTGACCTAGCATCCTGATGCCAACTGAGAAGTTAGGACTCCGATCTAAAAAAAACAACAGATTAAGCGACATTGAAACATAGTCACACTGACCACTTGATACCCTTTTCAGGCTTCAAAAGCAAATGCTGTTTAGCCTTATAATAAACGACTCTGTCCGTCGACAGATTTCCACTCAGTAAGTACTATTAGAAAGATGCTTGAGCTGCCGTTGGAAAGTTTTCGGTGAGACGAGTTCAAAGTCGTATAGATCATACGCATCGTAGGGGCGGGTCCCAAGATGGGAAGAATTTGTAAATTAGGAACTACTAGGGTTAGAAAGGTGATTGAAGTGTCGTCGGAAAGGTCTCGGTGGAACTAGCTCAAACCGTTGCTGAAGGTTGGCAGTATCATATACTCACAGTCTCCCGACTGGGCTCCGACTCATTTTATTTTTTTAAAAAAAGGGAACTTAATATGAGCTTACCTACACTGTAAAAAGTATTCAACCACTTTCTTAAAGGAAGGCCAGGAAACTGGCTGCATTGAAAATTTCAGCAACTTTTCTGGTAAAGATGGAAAACATTTCGTATTCCAAAAAATATTTGAACAAAGATTTTTCACGAATTTATCGCTATTTTTGTTTCAGCAACATAGGTTACGAGTAAGAACATTTCAGATAATAATCTTTACGGAATATACTTAAAGAACCCAAATATTTTTACTTGAATAATCACGCAGTGAATTGTAAAGAGATTTGTAAGCAGAGTAAAGGTGGATAATTTCGTGACATCGATAAATTCGTGATACATTATCATTTATCACACTCACGGTAAAACCAATGTGTCGAGCTGTAACTATCACGGAGAACGCAGGCAATAGAGACACCTAGCGGCGAAAATAGTAATTTGACAACTCGTAGTAATTCCGTTGCATTACAAAAAAAAGCAATGTATTATCACGATATTACCAAACCTATTCTTTTTTATTTTGCATTCCTGGAAGATGAAAAGACTCTAATTTGCGTTCCTTGCAGCTTTCTTCCAGGGAAGTCTTGAATTTTTAACAATATAGCAATAAACGTTAAGGTTAGTGTAAAGTAACCATCTCTAAAGCTAGATGGCAGCGTATTTCGTCGTACGAAATTGCAAAACTGGTCCTACAAATTCAAGCATAGAGAGTTCAACCTTTCAGAGAGGAAAGTTCATAACCATTTCAAGAGCTCTGTCCATTCCGATTTTTAAAAATTTTTGTTCATTGTTGAAAGAGCTTCATTGTTATAAGTTTGGATATTCTCTACAACAATCAAGCGATTTCAACAAAGAACAAAGAAGAAAATAAAAAATGTCACGGATAGAACTCTTGAAATTGTTATGGACTTTCTTCTCTAAAGGTTTGAACTCTCTAGGCTTGAATTTGTAGGACCACTTTTGCAATTTCGTACAACGAAATAAAACTCATTAGAGACGTACGAAGATAGTGCTGCCATCTAATATAAGAGATCCTTGTTTTACAGTTTATACTAATCTTAATGTAATAATTTCAGTTGACCATGTGACAACGGTAGCTACCAGTAATGTTTCATCTCAAATATATCTCAGATTAAAATATTTTGTTCTTTTGACTGTGCTAAGAGAAATATATATATATATATATATTTGTTAACAGTGCATGCGCATCAATACACAGTAAGATTATAACTTGGGAAGTTTCATAATTATGGATAGTAGCTTCTACTTCAACCTCTTCGCCACTCTTCCTCAAAGATCCTTCTTCTCATCATCAATTCCTAACTACCCCTGTCAGAAGAGCCTGTTAATTGAGGGGTTGAGAAAGAAAATATTCCGGTAGCCCGTGTTTGTGAAGGTTAATTTACAAGGAAGAGAGAGGGGAGGGGGGATATTTTATTAGTAAACCATCCTCCCCACTTCCCAACAAGTTCTCTTCTAAACATGAGTCTTTATAACAAGGATATGACTTCTGTTTACATGAAGGGCGTGTTGAGTATAAATTGGGGGTACCATTTGCAAAATATTATAAATGAGAGAGACAAGGGGTGGTAGCCGCAAAAAAGATTGAACCAGAACTGAGGGAATGGAATGGGAGAATGGGTACTCATAAGCTTCAAACATTAAATGGAGGACCTAAATTATGTATTTGCAGTTTAATTACATTGCCTACGAAATGGGATTTTCTAATAAATGATTCTTGATCCAGGGAACTATTTCTCATTCTCTATGGCGCCACCCTCCTTGTGAACCAGGAGAACTGAAAAAAGGTTCGATTTTTATTCATCTAGCTAATTGCCTTAGCCTCAAGTAAACAACAAGATTAAACAAATTTTCGTTATGAAATGCTTTAATGTATGAATTCGAATCTCCGCCCCCTCCCCCGTTTTATTTATTCTCTGCTTACTCTACTGGTTTTCCCGTTCTGTGTTAGTATATGTGTGCGAGTTGTTGTTAACCATATGTAAATAATTTCACGCATTACGAAAGCACATGAAAAGTCATTTCAAGCTACATTTAATGACAAAGAGAGATCTTCATAATAAAAAGCTTTTTTTTTTTTAATTTTGAATAAAAAATAATAATGCAGTTTAATTTTTCATTTCTGTTTTTCTTTGATGTGCGAATTAATACTTTTTTTTTGTACAGAAAATTAAAAAGGGGGGAAAGTTAAAATTTGTCATGAGTTGAGTTTGAGGGACTATTTTTTTCGGTTTGAACCAAACATATTTTTCTCTATTAATTAAAATAGGGTTCCATGGAAAATGATGCCGAAAACGATGTTCATTTGTTGTATTCTTTTTCTAATTTGGTTGTTAATTCATGTACCAATGAATGTGTTTAAAAATTTTAGTGGATCAATGCTGCTAGCTTTGAAGAACAAGTGATATGATATTTCAGCCAAGTGTTAGATATATTTTAACAACAATAATAATAAGGGAAGAATTTTTGAAAGGAATCGGCCCTAGCCTTATTCAAAGTACTATCCCAGCATTTCCTTGGTATGGCTGAGGTAAGCGAAGGAGAACCTGAGTGACAATGGAGCGAGAATCGAACCTAGGACCTCCGAATTACAAGGCGAGCACTGGCCCAGTATAATTGAATCAGAGAAAAAACTTTGTTTTATGTGAGCCATTTTAGTATCCCCCGACTTCGGTCTGTCTCTATTAAATGAGTGGAATGAATGTTAAAATCCATGAAAATCCATACTCCGGTCGGGATTCGAACCCGCAATCTTGGAGACGCTGGCCAGACCACACGATTGCCTTTTTTAAACTTTATTTTACTGATTTCAACTGATATTCCTTCATTTTCTCTGTTTCGACTGTTACCTTTAGAACTAAGCTACAAACATCCATGCCCAACACGGGATTCGAACCCACAAGTTTGGAATCGCTGTCCTAAGGACTCATACAACACGGCTACCTCCGTTATCTGCCGTGGTCGGAAATTGAATCAATAGTTTTAAGAAGGAAATAAAGGTGAAATCACTATAAAGGCTTTTGATTACATCTTTATTATCAACTAGCTGATTTCCCGCGCGTTGGAGCGGGGTCCAGACGTTTCTCGCACCCTCACCCCCCTGCGAGGTGTCGAATCAAAAAACTAAAATATCCGTTGTTAATGGATTGATAGTCATTCCAAATTTAAGCACTTGAAGGTAGTCAACCCGTCGAACAGTGTTGTAGTGTGGGTTGTCGCATGCTTTGCTTTAAACTTTTCCGTTATTGTTACCACCGCCATTTGAATTCAGTGGACAATTAGATGGTCGATTATCTCTGAAGATAATAACTTTAGAATCAAAGTGATATGATAACTTCCCAGTCCAGTCCAGTGTCTGATCAAGGACGAAAACTAATTCCTATCGGTCAAGCACTTTTTGAATGATGCTCACGCACACATAGTCACTTACAATTTTATTTAGAGAGATATAGGTAATTATTTTCATTTATACTTACAAAACTTTTTTGTGCCGATCGTTGCTAAAATTCACGTAGTTTATTGGCCATAGGATTCTAAGCAATGTGTATCAGAAGTGAAGAGAATTTTTCACGTTTTTCTAGGTGAGTTATGAATACTTGCTGCTCACTCAATTTAAAACACTTTCTGTTCGCCTTTTCTTATTAGAATAAACTAACTCTATGGCTTACGGAACTGTCATGTTCTATGCCGTAGTAATTAATAAACATTCGCCATTGGATTCTATCCTGGACAAGATCCAGTTTTCATCACGAACATCTAAATCTCGATCCCTTCTAATATTGTCCTCTCAACGATGTTTCGGTCTTCCCAAAGGCCTCTTTTTTTCCGGCATACTAATTCTCACAATGGAACGTCTTAAGGCCATATACTATCACCGACTCGACCTCGGTTCTACCCCATTTGACCGAAGGAGACTCACCGCCTGTGGTTCAATGGTCAGCACCACTGACAATGGATCTATTCTCAAAGCAGGATAGGTTCTTTCAGTATCTTTGGCTCAGGATGGAATAGGATACGGCGAGAATGTGACAAGGAAGTTACTATCCTTGTTTTAACCTAGTATGATAGGAAACTCTTAGAAATCTGTCAGAATATCCAGGCACTGGGCTCGAACGCAGGACCTTCCGAATGCAAAGTCAACGGAATTACCAACTTAGCTATGATCGCTCGGTAAGTAGGTTCAAATCCTCTTGCCGGCAATTCTCGGTGTGATTTAAGGAATTTTCTTCGATTTCGCCAAACATTTGCCGGTTGGTACCTAGACTAATGTGCTACTTACTCTACCCCAGAAGAGTGCTGTGCGAGGGACGTCATCGCTTTAATTTCTGATGAGCTTGACGAGCACATTTGCTAATTCAGCCTACAATTATAAATGACGAAAAGATCCGAGGAGGAGAATAATGAAGCTATAAACGCGGGATATCATTTAATGATGTTTTCTAAGTGTTTTCATTGGTCTCAACACGCGCATACGCGGATAGTAACTTGAATGACAGGGCCGCTACCTTTTACGACACTAAAACATTAGTGTGAGGCTCTATATTAGTTTTAATATGCAAGGACCGTAATTCTCGAATCTTTCAGACACCTTATTCCGTTCTCTCTCTCTCTCTCTTCCTCTCTCTTCACACACACACAAGCGCGCGGGCCTTACAACATTTCTACATTCTTTTTGTTCTTATCTGCATTGCGGTCTCAAAAATAGAAAAAAACGATCATGCTTGACTGAAAGGAAAAAACGAAATCAATTGAGAGAAATTACAATATATGATTGACCTTTTGTATCATGTGAGGTATAAGTCACGCCTTCACTCAGAATCGAACCAAAAATACGTAGAAGAGTAAAGCGAAGGGGTGGGGGCTGGGGGGAGACGGCTTAACAAGAAAATTCCAATTTTCTACGTTGCATGCAAACGGAAAGAAACATGAAAGGCGCTTTGTTTCGTATTGAAAGGGCAGAACGAGATCATTTTCGTGAAAGTTGTTTTTGTTAGATTTTTTTTTGTGCTGGAAATATCTTACATGTATAAATCGATAGCAGGTATCCAAAATAAAAGTGCAGAGAATGAAGTTACTCCCTCAATCTGTCAGATAGTAAGTAGTCTAGCTATAACAATCATCAACATTAGTGTTACTGCAAGTGACAAATACTTCAAGACGAATTTAGCCCTCTCCACTCACCTGGATCTTGCAGTAAATTATGTTTCAAGTTATACTTTGTCTAAAGGTTTATGGCGGGAGATCTTGAAGAACTCAAAAGAACTGCAACTGAGTAGACAATGAGAGGGACGAGTTTGTGGTGATTGTTTCTGTGAGACGGTAAACAGCAGATGGAGTTCAGTTTTCTTGAAGCGATGGAAGTGTGAGTGTATTGTCTCTGGAGCATTGCTGCAAAGTTTCACGCACATTAGCAAGAATGAGGACTCCGTTGCAGTCTGTCACAGTGAGCGGAAACTGCCGAGCGTAGATGTGACAACGTTGTAGCGTTTATTTCATGCTTGATCTTCACAACTCACGCAGATTCTGGGAAAGCTGACGACAATTTTGTAAGAGGAAAACAGGAACAAAAACGAAGCTCGCCGATTGTGTCTGGAGATATTTCATTGGATAACTCTCCACGAAGTTCACCGGTCGTAAGCCTGTGGACAAATTATAGGCGCACATGCAAATGCAATTGGAGCAAAATAGGAACTTTTGTGTAACCATGTTTTACAGTTGTAGTAAACCCATATATTTAAAAGTGACGCGTATCCATTTGAACAGAGTGTAGTGGAATGAAGAACAAGATCACTCATCATGAAGCATGTCATTTTCTCTTGTTTTTGGAATTGCAAGGAGACAACACATGGCCATGAAACAGTACCTCCCGCGCCCAGTACTTTGGCAAAATTGTAACACAATGAATTAAAACACCAAGATGTGTACAGAAAATCAATGAAATCTATGCGTGTCAAATCATGTAACAACTACTGCTAATTTTTTCATTTCGACAGATTCATACTCTTGTTCCATCACGATTAGGTTTTCCAAGAATTTCGAAAGTAAATGACAAGTAATAGATCTATTTTATGGCTCCTGGAGTGACTAAAGATAAAACATTTCTAGAAATTTAATCAATTGATGGTTTCGAACCGTTATGGACAACAGGCAACGGGAGTATGAAAGAATGGGCGGGGCTGGAGTCCTCATCGTTTATTGTAATTCCCTGTCGTCTAAAAATTCTTGACAGTATTCAAGAACCAAAGAAGAAGAATCTCCTTTCGCCAGGGACGTACCCAGAAGTTGGGTTTGGGGGAGTCGAAGTCTGTCTGGTGGTGAAATTTAGGTGAAATGCATACCATTCCCCCCCCCCCAAAATGATACTAATTTCACAAAAATTGTGGGGTGTCCGATCCCCAGAACCTCCCTCAGCGTACAGCTCTGTCTTTCGCCTCATCCATAGTTTTACATTAAAAAAAATATATCGGGTGATCCGGGTTGGAACCTCGGAATGGCTCATTCAGTTCAGGCACAGTTCTTATCTAATTTCAGTCGGTAACTACCACCAACAGCAAAAAACTTCCCAGGGTCAATTTATGTGTAGGTGTAGTTAATGTCGGATTACCATGTCTAGAATTACCACGAGAAATTTTCCATGGATATGGGTTCGCTGAGGGACTATATCCCTCAGGGCTGAGGCCATAGATACCTAAAAGCCCAAAAATATCAATTAAATTAGACTTGCTCCTGAATTAAATAACTCCTTCTTATGGAGAGTGAAGTTCGTAAGTGAGTTACAAAAGATGAGATAATTTGAATAACAGCGTGTTAAATTCATTTAAATATATCCTGGTTTTATATAATAAAGAAAATATTTAGACTGAATACGAAGATCTTGGTTTTCAGGACAGAGGGAACACAACGTGAAGAGTGCCAAACATAAAAAAAGAACAACATTATCTCTAAGATGAGAGCAAGTAATCCAATCGTGACGATTGTAAATCGTGTCCAGAATAAATTAAAACGTTAACGATATTCCTGCACTATTCCTTTTTTTTTTTGATCACCCAGATTTCTGCATGATTGCGTTCTGAGTGTCTTGTTTTTTCCTTATTTTCTCCGTGTTAGACTTTCTTACTGCTATGCTGTGAGAGCATCATTTCTGTTTCTTCTTTTCTAAATAAATAAATAAAAAAAAATATGTTTTCTCGTTTCTACTGATGCAGGCAGGCAGGAATCGACTCCCGAATCTTGCATTGTCATTGTTTTGTCATGCTTAACTGGTAGCTATCACCCACTGGCACACTTTTTGCCTTGGCCTAATCGACTCTAACCTTGAATGGATGTCAACAAGATTTCGATTAATTGATGACGCGGAAAGGAAACGAAGTGACAAATGTATTATTTGTTCAGTATATAAACAGGTCGTGTTTATTTAGTTTACATTTATGAACTGATCAGACAGCTATGGCGTAAACACGTCTCGTGTTCGCGGGATGATTTTCCTCGGCGACCACTTCTCTTGGGGGAATAGGATGTATAAGGTAGCAGCCAAGACCTTAGTTTATGCATCATTCCGGCATCCGCTTGTTGAAGCTGAAGGAATCCCTAGAAATCTTCAGGTAGCAAGAATGGAATCTGTGTGCTCCCGCACAAAAAGTTCGAATTGTATAGATACTCTTCAATCAGAGGAATTTCTTTATGCAGAGTAATTTAACAATTGATCAATTTAAATAGAAATTGTACTTTACCCAGTTCCCGTGGTCTAATGATTGCGGTAGCAAATTTCTTATCGGCACTAGGGAGAAAGCAGATGCGAGCCCTCAGCCCTGCTGCCGGGTGTACTGGCTAAGACTTTCCTGGTTTCCACCTATGTTTCACGAGATGAATACCGATATGGTACATCAAGAAACGTCGTGGCTGGTATGTTTCCTTTACTTGGTCCCTGTGTTCATTGAGGGAGACTCTTCAGACATGACGGACTTTTATTTCGTTCGCGTTAACCTTTTATTATTAAGTACAAAAATAATTTTATTTTTAATTTTGAATTGATTTACGTATCTAGGAAGTCTCTGAAAAGCTTTGTACATTACAGCAAGAACTAAAATTTACTGTATACAAAATTTAACAAATAATTACTTCGTACTGAATTTTGGTGCAAATTGAGCCCGAATTAAGTATCTAAATTCTTTGTTATTAAACATTCTAAAATCAAGAAACTAATACTTTAGCCAGCTTTAAAATGTACCTTGCAATTAAGTTAAGAGAAAGAAAAGCAAGCGCAGGATTATAACTGAGATTGTTTTCAATAGATGTCAATGCTGTTTCCACTGCCTTCTTTGTATTTCTCCTATTGATTATCTACGCCTGACTCTGTTCTTCTGTTTCTTCTGTCTGTATTTCAAGTATTCTGTTTGAAAGTTTGTCTTCTGCAGATTCTCCATCTTTAAATTTACAAACACCTTGATTTTCCTTTTGTCTTAAATAAACAAAAGACTAATTATCTTGTTCCAAGAAAGTTTCTAAATTTCTGTTGATTTACTCCAAATTGTTCAAGTTTTCCCCTCCTTTATTTTTTTGAGGGGGATAGAGATTGGGAGAAAGACAGAGAGATTTTCGTGTTAATTCAGCTCTGATTCCCGTTGCACGTTGTTTTATTATTATTATTATTTTAAATCGCGTTTGCCCAAATGAATAAAATAATATTTCCTTTCCCTGCAACATTAGTTCTTCCCTCCCTGTTTCTATGTCGTTTTTTGGGCCAATTTTTCGAATTATTGGAGTGAGAAGATTACTCAGTAACGAGTTGTATTCATATGCAAATAATATTGATGAAAAGTTAGAAATCCCAAGACAAATGTGACATTGTGATTACGAAATTCCGAGCATATGAAATGAGATTTTTAGTTTGGTGGAGGAACATTTTTTAATGAATATTTTAGCATTATTAAAATGTATACATTGTGTGTTTATTTTCCTATCAATAGCGCGACAATATCACCAGAGAAATATTGTGTTTATTTTTAAGAGATCTGTGGTAGTTTGAGCGGATAGACGCTTACTGCGTTACCCTAAGGAAATCCTATTTTCATATCTTACAGGGGATTTAATTGAAACTATATTTGCTATCGTTCTATTAGCAAATAGAGATCTAAAGTGCCAGTTCAAGTCAATTATGAAATTATATTACACATTTTATATACCGAGCGGCCGTAGCTCAGTTAGTACAGCGTTCGTTGGTTTCCCATTCGGGAGGTCCTCGGTTTTATACCAGTGGCCAACCATCCTGACAGGATTTTTACTGTTTATTCTGAATAACATCAAGCAACTGCCGGGATTGTACCTACAAATCAAGCTCTGTCCGACTCTATCCCCTGACCTGAGTCATGGGTGCCTAAAGGCTACGTATTATTAAAGTCAAATTGTCTAACGGAACACGCAGGTGAATTAGCAGTGGCTGCTTATATGACCTAGACTGACACAACATGAACATTTGCGAGCGCGAAGATTTTGTATTCCGACATAAAATTATGGCATTAATTTCAGAAGGAAAACATTGATAAAAGTGTAAAATTTTTCTTTTGTATTGGCTGACAAATTAGGCGCATGTAATAGAACCAAATGCATACACCAAATTCACTGAGAGCTTTTTCGCGCACCCTCACGTGACTAAATCTTTACTTAGATAAATTAAAACCATATATTATTTCGTTCTGTACAGAGTAAGACAGTGTGTAGAAAAATGAAAGAGCAGGAAAGCTATTCGCAGAGAAGAAAAGTCTCCACACTGTGAAACTATCAGCACACACACACACACCATATTAAACTTTTTGCACCGCTGATAAATTATCAAGTAAAATAAAGAAAAGAAAGTGTATATATACAGTACAATAACTAAAATAAATACTGCTCATAAAGAATTAATTTTACTGTACTCATTTTATACTGTATATTGTTGTCCTTGAGATTAAGTATGTTTGCCTTTCCAATCACGCTAGGAAGCGTTAAAGCCATATATTTAATTCAAAACTGCACTCTACGGTTTTAGGCAAGAAGTGCGTAGATTTCATTACTTTCGAAAAAAAAAAAGCAGTTCGTGTTACGTATATTGCATATGAAAAGTGAAATTAATGTGCTTGTTTAAGCACGGTTGCTGGTATTTATCGTATTTGCTGAGCCGTGAAGAATGATAAGAAGTTGAAAGAATGAGCGAAACGATATCAAGAATAAATATTTATTTAATGTATAGTTATACTGCTCTTACATTCGTTTGGTTTAACAAATGATTACCTTTTTTTATCGTGGCTAGTATGTAGACATCTATACACTAACATTAAAACTTTCACCCACTTGTTATAATTTTACTGGCTATTCTGAATTCATAGTCCTCAATCGCAACAATTTGTTCTTCTGGTGTCTGCAATGTAATTTCTGATTTCTAAACATCATCTACAACGAACAGTTAATTGTTTACTTTTGATTTTCATTTTACTGTGAAGAAAAGGTAAACACTTCTTGTACAGTATAAATAAGTCAACTTATAATCACCTCTGTAGTGTTTCACCTCATCACTGTTTGAAGACATTTTGTACAAGTGAAAATAACCGACTTTGGTAGCCTAGAAAGGAAAAAAATGGCGGCAGTGGGAAGATAACTCGAGTAGCCTCATGATAGCCTTTATGAGTGCAAGAAGTGCATTTGTTTTAGAGTGTAGTGGTACGCTATTATCTAGAGGTCTTTCAGATAGCCTTCTTCGTTGTCCTGGACTTCTTCATTCGATGTGCGATTTTCGAAAAATTGATATTGTCAACACATTGAAAATATCAGTATATCGAACGTGAAATTGATATATCGTTGTATATATTGTGTACCGTCGTTAATATCGCTTGATATCAAATTTTGTTGGAATTATAATATTTATCAGATATCACGTAATATTAAAAAGAAATATCGTTGAGAATACAATACTCCTAATATCCACTGGATTTCATGTCATTTTAGTATAAATATTTCTTTGAAAATAAGATACAGTAACAAGCAAATACCGTTGGAATTGATATTCGATTTCCTTGATTTTAACATTTTTTATCTCTAAAAATCTATCGATATGGACTTTCGATATTTTCGGCTTTCCTAACATGAAAAATCATGCTATTCTATGATCTTACTGTTCCATAGGGGGGCTACATCTCTGCTGACACATGAATCTAATCCATTCTCCAAATTTAGATTAGTCACGCATTTTGTACTTATTTAACTTCGTCATCATCATCATGTACCTAGGTATATTCAGTTCGTAAGCTGATTGGCAACTCTTATTTTCTTTCATTTATTCCTTTGTTCAGAGAACTTTTTCAATCAATTTTTATTCTTTACTTCCAAGTCATTGGTTATCTGGTTGATGTATTGAAGAACTAAATGTTAAGTTACAAGATTTTTTTTTTTATTTTGCCCTCTATGATGTTAACTACGAAATAATAGTGTCTGTACAAGGTTCTAATTCATTGATCTCTTCGCTCTAGTATGATTTTCCAGACGTTCCTCTTCTGTCCAATTTCTTTCCCAAATCCCAATCCGTCGATCTCTTCGTTTTTATATCATTTTCAATAAGTTTATCTTCTGTCCAATACTTCGACCTCTTTGTTGTTTTATTATTTACCGTAAGTTCCTTCTCTATCCAATCTGTTCGAAAGTGTTAAATCCGTCGATCTCTTCGTTCTTGTATGATTTTCCATAAGATTGTATTCTGTCCAATCTATTCGAAAGTGCCCAATCTGTCCATCTCTTCGTTCTTGTATCATTTTCCGTAAGATTGTATTCTGTCCAATCTTTTCGAAACTGACCAATCCGTCGTCGATCTATTTGTTCTTGTATCATTTTCCATAAGATTCTGCTCTGACCAATCTTTTCGAAACTGACCAATCCGTCGATCTCTTCGTTCTTGTATCATTTTCCATAAGATCCTATTCTGTCCAATCTTTTCGATCTTATATACTTTCTTTTCATTTTTCACTTTTATGTCATTTTCATTGTTCTTCTGTAACACTTCATTGTTCTTCTCTCCATACTTCAATCACTTTCTTGTCTTCTGCCTTTCCTATTGTTCAAGTCTCAGATTGGTACAATGAACCCCCCCCCCCCAACACACACACACAAAACTGTTTCCTGACTTCTAAGTCTATAGAAGTTCATCTTAAAATTTGCTTCTTCTTTTGTATTGCAAACACTTCTTATAGAGGGTATTTCAAATTGAATAATCGGATTTCAAATGCCAATATATACATAGACAGAGTAATTATTGAAACATTAGTTCAAACAAATTCTCTTTAAACTTGCATTTCTCATCTATGCGACTCCTTTCTAGTGATACGAACTACTTATGGAAGTAAGAATTCTTGTCTTGCCTTGTCCGCTGTTCACGAAGTTGTTGGAATCTTGCTTTGGGTGCGGTTGCTTGTGTATTTTAAAAAGCATTGCTTTCATTTAATCGTGACGGGTCGAAGTCAGTAGTTACTAAAATGGTCCAAATAAATTACGTTTATCGAACTTTTATCAAGACGACATTCGGAATTCCTCTTCTGCTTGCTCCAATATGTCCTCTGTTACTGAGTTCAGGGTAGCAGTAATAATGCATGTTTTCAGTTCATCCCGAGCTGTTGGTAACGGTGGCACGTAAACACCATTCTAAAACTATCCTTACAGGAAACAATCGCACGACGTTAGGTCATGTGACCTAGGATGCCACATGTAGAGCACCACTGCGACCAATCCAACTGCGAAAGAGAATTTCGTTGAGGTAAAGGCGATCATTCCAGTCAGTGGAGACCTCTAGTGGTAAACTTTCTAATATTTACAATACCCTCTTTCATTGGTTCTATGCCAGTCCCAATTCATTTGGCCATTGAAATCCGTTGGGATACTTTGGAAGTCTGTGAAGTACAGTTGAACACAGTGGCGTATCCTGACTTTTGAGGTTGGGCATGCAATGTTATTACTATTACTACTACTATCATTATTATTATTATTAAGAATTATGTATGGGAGTAAGAGATGACATCAATCTAATTGCTCTTTACAAACTTGCAATTCCCCCTTTCTTATTGTCATAGACCACGAGTAACGAAGTTCGATATATGGTAGTTTCACAGGTGATTTACAAGTGTTTCAATCGCATGCCAGTTTTCATGCGAAAACTGGAACCGAAAAGGTGATAATTTTTTCTCGTTTTGGTGGTAAATTATATTTTCCTACAGAAAAAAAAACAGGATGGCGGGGCAGGTATACACAAGACATAGAGAGCAAGAAATAATTTGAAATGAAAATAATCATTTGTTGCCGCTCACGGAAATTACAGCTGCCACTAAGGAGGAAGTAATTAAGTTACTTCATAACTTTTATCCTTTTCTAGATGAAAGGCGAAAATAAGAAGTATCCTCAGTAAAGTCAAGAAAATATGAAACACATTTAGAAGTTTATCTTGTGATTTTTCTGAAAATTCACACATATTCCACACAGAATTCCACTCCACGCAAACTACAAACAACTTCCAAAATTACAAACATTTTGTGGAATTCCACAGACATTGACGGCGCTGCAACACACACTCTTTCATCTAGATGGCAACTATGCTGAATGCAACTTTTAGCGTTGCATGCATTTCGGATTTCTCCCTCGTCTTTCCCCCAATAAAACACACGTTTATAGGCAAGCGGACGACAAAGATCTTGAGTAGACGCCCACATAGATAGACGAGAATACTGCAGCGCCACGCGTGAACAGTTTACTAAACTACTTACTGCTAGCGAGTGCCAGATTTCGTATTACGGGTTCTGGTCTAGGATATCAGGTGAAGTTTCGTAATTTCTCAAAACCTTTTCTGTTTTCTCCTCGGAAAATAATAAAATTAATAAACTAGAATCCGAAGGCATGCCTTGCATTCATGGAGAATACGCCGCTGGCTGCACATGTTTCAATTCCATTTCATTCCGTAGAAATTATAACGGAACTTTCTTTATGCGATTACTGTCGAGA
Source organism: Lepisma saccharinum (assembly GCA_022664845.1). Taxonomy (NCBI): domain Eukaryota; kingdom Metazoa; phylum Arthropoda; class Insecta; order Zygentoma; family Lepismatidae; genus Lepisma; species Lepisma saccharinum. The sequence continues at coordinate 136,614 of JAGDQP010000247.1, forward strand.
AAGATACTTTGACACTAGAAGAAATACTGAACAATTTTTGCATCAGAATGCATTGGAAGAAGGAAAAACGAAAAGCCAAGAAAGACAAAATCCTTTGGCAATTTTTGATGTTTTCTTGTAGCAGAAGTGGTTTCATCAATTTTCATGAGAGCTGCACAAATCGTATTCGTTTGACCAAGGAGAACATTTTTTTTAGCCTTTTTTTTTAGCTAATAAAAGCCCACCGAAATTGAGTCAACATTGTTGCTTTTTTCTTCTTCTTTACTTCAGTGAAATCGGAAGGAACCAGCGGCACGTGTTGCAGTATTTTTTGGCGTTATTTTCTGCAGACGGTCAAAGCATGCGTGACCAGTAACTCACTCGTTTTTTCCCGCAACAAATCTCTCTCTCCCTTTCTCTTTCTGTCTTTAGGCTTCCTTTTTTGCCAAAAATGTCTTTCTTTCTCTCTTGGGTGTAGGATAAAGTAAAACTTAGAAGAAATTTCCGCTGATTCACAAGTTCTCACCAGTTCACAACGAACACAAACCTTGAAATTGAGTCTTATTGAAATTCACAATAACGTCCTTTTTCCACTATGTTTCAAAAGTTTTTTTTTAGTTTTAGTTTCCATAGTATAAGGAACAGATAGATTGTCAAAGTCACAATGAACATTTTTGTTGACAGATTAGATATCATTCCGCCAGATTTTTCAGTTTGGGAACTGTAACGTCGTAATTAATAGTCACAACTTACCAAGGCTTCTTTCTATTACTTTTCAAATGGAAATATTATTTTTATGTTGAGGATGACACCACCATTTGGCTGGTATAGCTTACCGTCGTCTTCAGTCAGTGTTGTCAGGTTCCTGTCGCAATATTTCCCTCAAAATACTGAAAAATTTACTGATTTTTGTAAAAAAAATTCCCGGATGCTAAATTTTCTTTTAAAAATTACTGGAAATGAAAACAAAAAAATTCCGAAAAGATTTAACAAAATTTCCCCGTTTTATTTTTTTCGTTTCTTGTGGCCCTGATTTTTTTCGTTTTCCTGGAATTTTCCCTCCATCTGTGGCAATATTTCCCTCAAGCTGATTCCCCCCCTCCGATTTTTGTAAAAGTTTCCCGGATGCGGTAAATTTCCCTCCACCTGACTGAAGACAATCTTCAGTTAATGGTAAACCTCAGAGCAAAATCCAGACATATTTGTCAGTTAATGATATTTTAAACTTTCTTGACGATTATCTATAATGAAAGTTAATTCGGGTTTTATGTGACCCATTTTATTTTATTTTGTATTACGTCTTATAATTATTGTTTCACCAACTTATCTCTCGACATCCTCAGAGACGTTATGAATTGAAATTTAAATTTGCGATTGTTGTCTTCCAAATCTGATTCAATTTATAACTGTAATCTTTGTCGAAGATTTCTAATTTTAATCGATTCCTTGCTCTAAATAATCACTCCTTTTGTGCAACACCCAGTGTTGCCAGGTCAAGTGTAATTTCCCGGAAAACGGGAAAAATCTGGGTTACATGAAGGGGAGCAAAGATAAAACAGGTAAAATGGGAAATTTTGTTGAATCTTTTTGCAACTTTTAATGTGTTAATTTTTCAAAGTTAACTTAGCATAGCAGGGGACTTATTTGACAAAAGTCGGGAAATTTTTCAGTATTTTGAGGCAAATATTGCGACAGGAACCTGGCAACACCCCCGTCTCTTTGAAACAAATAGGTTCTCCACATGTACCAATGTTCTGCCACATCCGACTTACCCTTATTACAATGTAGTTGGTGTTATTTGATTCTAATTTTGACAGTTCGATAGCATTATTTATCTTGGAATGCGCCCTTCCTTTTTTTTAAAAAAAAATAAAAAAAATAGTAATATTCTTGTTTTCGTGAATGGAAGCAAAGCCAGGGTAACACAAGTAGAACGGTGAATCTTATTTTACTACAAAATTTAATTTTTCACCCTGTTTTAATTAATTCTCACTGGAAATGTACGTACAAATCTACAAGATTAGAACTAAAGCTAAATGTTTCATTGTAATACATACAGTAACGGGATTACTTTAGAAACATGCTGGAAAACATATCAATTTTAATTAGAAACGACGCACCAAGTTTATAAATATAACACTTGACTAACTTTAGCCTTTTTAAAAACGGATTAGTCACTTATGCTGTTGATTAAACCTAAAATAAACAGTGTGATGATACCTCCTATCATTTAACCAGCGCAATCACCACAACTGCTCCTGATAATTAGCTTCCTGCTACGCATTAATCATTGGTTTTGCTTGTGCAGTCAAGAGACATAAACTTCACAAATATTAATGACGGAATAATAACACCAATAATAAATTGGAGTTAATTACAGAACAGAAGACCTCGTCACGCTTGTTCCAATTGGCTTATTGAAGGCCATCATTGATTCTAATAAGCTGATTCACCCTAGTACCCCGATATTCTGCCTGGACGTAGTAGACACCGAGTGGTTCTGTCATTTTTTACCCCTTACCACGACCTCCCCCTTGTTGGTCATACACACTTCAGTACGCACGTGTCATGCGGGATGCGTAAAAATGGAAGTTAAGGGGCGAAATGATGTAAAGGTTAAAAAAAAAGAACGAGATAGAAGGGGAAGGGTTGCTTTTCTGTAGAAAAGAAAGACCACTTCGTAGCTTTTTGAGATTTGTTCATAATTTTCATCCCCTTTCATAGTTTTATTTCTTTTTCAATTTACTGAAACGTACCGTAGAGAACAAAAGAACAAATACGGAAGTTACGAAAGAGTCTAATGTTTGACCACTTAATGTCCGTTGCACCCTGGTACCACCATTATCGCCCCCTTCCAGTATTGTAAATAATCTACTAGTGCGTAATTTGAAACACAATGGATTTCAAGGATGTCCTTTAATGCAATTTCAACTTTTTTTTTGCGTTAAATTACATATCAAATGTTGACGGTTGAGTCATACACGCGCTCGTCTGTAATAAGCTAATTATATTAAAGAAATCATGTTCCCGCAATGGTCAATAAGGTTTTGTAAGGAGAGAAGAAGCTTTTGTGTTATTTCCGCGCTATTATTGCACTTCTCGTAGTTGGAATGAACTTTTGTCATGTACTAATTAATGTGGTTTTACCTCAGTGACATCTGTTGAATTAGAAAAGACTTCGCTTCACGTGTGAAATGAATACGACTCTTACATTGTGAGCACTGTTCGACATTTATCAGAGCACGCGGTATTTGCTTTGACACTACTGCTGGGTGAGCGGACACAGTGAGAAAGCATGTATGCATGTAATACTGATGAGATAATGCCATTATTATGTCATGCACTGGAAATGCCACGCTATAAAAAACATTTTCAATGTTATTGTCCGAGTTACTATATGGAAAATGTAAACAATGTTGATGTAGCTTTAATACAATTTAAATTATTTCCTTTCATCATCATTATGAGTGTTCTGCCAAAAGGGGCAGGTCCTTCAGGGCACAATTGGTCCTGTTCTTGTGCTTTTATGTATTAGCATACGATTTATCTTCGTTATTGCTGTCAGGAAGTTAAACTCGTCTTCTTCTTTCTCATTTCCTCTCAACCAAATCTTCAATTCTGTCTCTCTAGTATACAATCTTTTCAAGGCAATGTCCTAACCAATTTCTTTTTCTCTTCAGAACTTCCTCCTTACGCCTAAACTGTGTCTAGTTGATTTTTCCATTCTTCTCCATATCAACCTTTCGAAGGCTCCAATTCTCTTCACTGTTCCGTTGAATCCAGGCTTCGGCTCCGTATAACACGATACTCCAAACTAAGTAATCCGAGGCATAATAAATTACACGTTGACAAACTCCGGGATCTCAGAACTGCCGGATTTTCGAAAATTCCGGATTTTTTATGTATAGTAACAGAAAAGGACTACCTATACAGTGCTTTAAAGAAAGAAAATGAAACACTAAATTAAAAGTACTTTGGGTATTTATAAAGATTAGTTTTTAATTTATATTTTTATTAGTTTTACTAGTTAATTAATTTTTAAATTTAATTAACATTCATTTTAGAAGATTATCAATGCTAAATAAGCAAGAGAAACCAGAGAAAAACTTCAAAATGTTTTTATAAATTCCAACTAATGCATTGCCATCCAGCGGTGAAAAAACGAACATATGTAAGCCCTATTGTGCACAGACGGCAGTAAGTATGACCAAACATCTGATTCTGGAGTATAGCGCCGTCAAAACATAAACGGCGCCCCAAGAAAAGAATGGAGGGTCAACGCGGTAAATTTGAAAATGCGATCCGACATTCATGACAATCGATGACAAAACTGATGAAACCGGACAATCGATTACGGGATTTTTTTATGATCTGCCTGTACAACAAACGTTTAAGCAATCCAAGGCATAATAAATACAACATTCTAGATTTTTATTAAAGTACAGGGACATAATATTGCCTACCTAAGCTTTGAAATTAGTTGTCTCTCTTTATAATCGATATTGTCCATAACACTGGTGACCCCATCTACTGGCTTCTGTTTAAAACACATTGTACATCTACACATACAGCTACCGCCATCTGTCGGATTTAAGACGTACTATAACGAATACAACGAATAGGACATATTGGCTCCTCGTATCTTATTAAATACGATATTTTGACTTAATTTTGTGTTTAATAAAATGTTTAATTAAATTTTCGTGGTGCTAGTATGTATTGCTAGTTGAAGAATTTGGTGTTGCTCGGGATGGCAAATTAAGTAACTTACCCTCGAGATCAAAATACCTCCAGGGTCATATCCTTCCTGTATGTAATCCACAACAATTGGGGTGTCGTGTGGATTGTATAGGGATGGATTAAGTGAATTGAGGTCAATAGTACTCTCGGGCAGTGCTGAACTTAGGGCAGAGCAAGTGGGACCCATAGACCATAGGCAGAAAATAATGTTATTAATCAACTTGTCTTCTAAGAGGGTCCCCGCGAAATACATTTGCCCGGGACCCGCGTTTCCTAGAGGCGCTACTGCTCTTGGGGTTATAGAAAAAGGCAGGCTCATCCTTTGAGCAGCATGCAGAAGTCTACTGTATTCTTCTGGTTAAAAGAGAAAGCCATACAAAGTTTGGTGCACACTGATCCATTGGTGTGGTTTTGTATACAAATTATTTTGAAAGTAAAAGGAGAAAATTGAAAACATTGGCAGAGAATGAAAATAATGGTTGAAAATGAAATTAATGGGTAGAAAGAGATTATTTTTAAAATAATGGTAGAAAATTGAATGGTGAGCCGCTGCGAAATTTCGGAGCTAGAAGATTTTAAATGTAGCGAGGCACTGTTGCAAATTACGTAACAGCTGGACAAATAACGATGCTTGCTTAGCAATGTACCCAATACACGGAGCAAAGTTTATAATTGAAAGAATGCCGCGTAGAAGAAGTTTCTTCATGTGAAAATTTCAATATCAATGAATTATTATTATCGCGCAGTAAATAAGGATAGAAATATCCCTAAAGCTACATTCAAAATAGACATGAAAATAATAATAATAATAATAATAATAATAATAATAAAATGTTAACTATTAATTATGTACAGGGTGTTCATAAAACAATGGTCGGATTTCCAAAGTAAATAAAATGTATACTTATATCCTTACACGGATGAAATTTGAACAATTAGCAAGAGTGAATGTCCTAATTTCAGATGCGTTACTCACGACCTTTGGTCACGCGGCACACGTCTACACGATAATGAAATATCTGCCATAACCGCCAAAATATATTAGGTGTTAGGGCTTGCAATCCCCTTGTTTATTTGGCCACAAGGACTTGAGGGACATGGGTAATGTTGGACTTGCTTTTACGTAAACTGTGCCTTTAACAAACCCGCAAAATTTAAAATAAAAGTGAAGGTGGAAGATCTGGCAAACGGGGTAACCAATTAGCCAGGAGAGAAAGTTGTCTCAGTCATTTGTAGACAGTCTGTGGAAGAACGCAAACTGAGGAGTACTTGCACATTTCTGTGGAAATAGGATCATCTAGTTCCTAGAAACAATCTGTATAACACTTGCGAATGTGTAATGCGTCCTTTTGAAGCCGAGCACAAAACTCCCGCATCACTGTAAAAGCAGATTTAGACACTGCCAAATAGATCACACGAAATATCTTCTGGATTCGCCATTTTAGAAAGTGTGGCTCCATGGACCTGCAGTGAGCATAATCGAATTGTCGGTAACGCAACTGAAACTTTGACAGCAGCTCAACTCAATGATATAAGTTAGATTCGCGTAAGGTAAGGTAATAACTATTTTCTTAGGTTACAAAAATCTCTTTTTTGTATTATGTTCACATTCGACAAACGGTTAAGTTAGTTACCAGGAAAAATTAAGTGAAAACTATTGAGTTGAAAATTCGATTTCTTACAAATGAGACGAAAAATATTAATACAATTCTCATGTAAATGTATGGATAACATACCAAGATTATTGTGTTTTAAGAGAAATATTTTAAGAACGAAAAGAATGCAATAATAAAAATGCATTCTTCTTTAGATTGTACCACTAATATACTGTGTTACACAACTTCCTTGAGCTTTATCGCGCATCAGGTAGTTAACACCCCATGTAATCCATTTTAGTATTACATAACCGTTTTTATTTCACGCTACGATGTCAACTTTGCATGACTGTCTTTCATTCTTTTAAATAATCTCTCTTGTCTTGTCTTGTGTGCAATTGAAGTACAGTACCGTGTCAATTTCTTTTCTTCCTTTTAGATGTCACGTGCTCTTCCCTTTCCTCAATCATTTTTTTTCTAAACAATTCATTTCCTTGAAGAGATGACCTTTCGTAGTACTTTTGAATACTATAAAATATTTACAGCAAAAAAAAAATATCTGACTTTTGTTATTTTGTGATACGCACACAAAGATGCACGTTTTGCATTGTCTCTTTAAACGTAAAACAAAACGTTTCCATACAAAAAGAAACTTCAACTCTTTTCTTTCATTCGTTTAAATTCTTTAAAAGTAAAATGATATTTTTTTAGGAAGGATTTGAACTTAGATTATTGAAAAGAGTTCATTGTTACATATAATGAAGTGCCATCTCGCGTACTGCTTTTTATAGCGTGGTGCCATTTATGACCAATAGATAGCACAAGGACGTGATACTAAAATAAAAGTATAAATAAGTATACAATGATCTTTGTGTTGTTATTGATTTGCCTTATAATGCGATTAATGTTTAGTACTATATACTGATAGTTTCTTCTTGTACGAAATTGTACTTTTTGTGCAATTATATGTAATTATATTGATGCCATATGAATGTAATGTGAACCAATTAATGAAATTTGCGAGTAGGATATCCGGACCAAAAAGTAATAGAATAATAAGACAGCAAATTTTCGCCTTGCATCTTGGGAATAATATAAAGAAAGGTCTGTTGTAAATCCTGTGCAGCAGCATGGTTAGTTGGACGCATAATGGGAGAGATTACAGACCTTTTACTGAATCAGCTATTTCCTTACATCTTCAAATGACCCGCAAAATCTTCCAAGGTTAGGAATTGTACCAGTTTGGTCCTACATCGTTGAGAATAGGTAATAACACGACATCGCATGAGGCTGGTAACTATGGGAAGGACTAACTTACAACGCTACGATAATTATTCTATCGAGTTGACGTCTACACTACAATCAGGGATAATCTAGTGCTTATTACTAATTCTGTTATAACTTTTATTGATTTTCTTTATTTAAAAATTCAGATAAAATGCTTTATAAACGTGACAGACTAGTAATTATGAGAGATTGGGTTCATAGCCCGATGAGAACATTTCCCCTATAAAAACCAGTACCTGACAACTATATCAAAACTAGTGTCTAAAATTAAATTAACAGACAATATTATACAATCTTTATATACTGTACCAGTAAACTTATACCGTATATATATATTGTTTGACAATGCTTCTTCTTGACAACAAAACCTATCGACTTGATTTCATTTGCTTTTTCTCTTCTGTATTTTTTCAGTTTTCTCAACTTGGGGTCGTCGCATGGGACGGAAGTTGGAACTGTTACGACGTGGGGATTCCAGAGAGTCACTCCAAGGAAATTCCAGTGGCAGCAGCAGCACTCGCAAGAAATCCTGGAGATTAGGAAGAAGCGGCTCGGATGCACATCAGCAAGCGGCGCAGTTGTCGTCGCGAAGTGGAAAGTTGGAGAAATCGGATTCTTTAAAGAGCTTCTTTTTCCGTGGCGGATCTGCGGGTACTTTAAATTCTCCAACGACTCCGTTAAGTGGCACAGAAGGTAAAGGAGGACATGATCTCAGATTCCACAAGAGCAACACCTTAAGTCATAGTGGTAGCAGTAGTAAGATCCTTTTTAGAAGTTGTTCTACGTCAAAGCTATCTACTTATGTTCGTGGTGAGGACCCAACTGAAGGTTTAGACTTTACTGGATGTGACTGTCCAAACTCCAATAACAGCAATGGAAGTGGTGGTGTGCCCAGTGTTGAAAGTGATCCGTTGTATGTCCCTACCAAGACAATGAGTTGTGATAACATATCCACATTAGGAACAGGTGCTAAACGAGGACATTTCCCGTACGCATTTCTCCGATCAAAATTGTCAGTGTTGCCAGAAGAAAATGGTGGTAGTGTAATCAATCGTAAAAGAGTGAAGTCGCACTTGATTGCCGGATCTAAGTTAGGAAGTGAAAGTTTTAGTGGCGCTGATAATCTTCAGCATTTACCAACCCTGAACTCGACAAGATTAAGAGCGAACTCGGAAGAATTTGTGCACCAAACGCCTGCCACTCCAACTCTTCGACCGCTCTCAAGGAGAGGGGATTTCTTCGAAGGTCGTTCATTTCGTAGAAGTAGTAGTCATAGTCAGTCTTTCACTGCCATTCCGTGTATTGTGTATCAAAAACCCGAAGACAATTTTACGAAAGTTCCGCCCACTTATATTAGTTCCAATGAATCCGGCTACGATAGTGACGGTCCTAGAACCAGTGAAGAAACGAATAGCTGTCATAAAGAAGAATCTGATAGGCTAACAGGTTGCCGTGATGGACCTTTAAGTGTTGTTGATCTCGAAGATGGTGATAGTGGCATTGCTAATGAAAGTTCTGATTCCGGTTCGTTACATGATTCCGAATTGGGAGCAGTAGTTACTGGTACTACAGAATCCAAAGACTCCCCTGCTCTGGATGGTACAAAAGGAATTTTGCGTGGAGTTGATCTTGGAAGTTCCAATTTCACAGGAGTTGACAGCCATCATGTATATACGTCGAGACCAAAAGCGTCTACATTGTCTCGAAGTTCCAGTGATACTCCAACATATCATAGACTCAGGCTGGGTAGTAGGGAATTTTCGGAGACCATTGGGGGTGGCTGGGAAAGAAGGGGTGCATCTGGAAAGCTTCTTCCAACCTTGCCTCAGTCTGATCTCCTGGCAAGAAGACAACAATTTCTGGCCTCTCAATTAGAAAACCAAAGTACCATTCATGAAACACCAACAGACAAAAACGTAGCTACCTCGAAAGATTCCCTCAACGACAAACCTACATTTAACTCTGCCTCGGTAGCGCTGGAAAACAGACTTATGTTTCGTAGATTCTTTTCGCATGATGAAACCACACACCATACCACAGTACCTCCACTCAGTTACTCCGAGGATTCTCCATTATCATCAAAAACTGCTTGTTATAGAGCCCATCCAGTGACTCCTGATGCAACATCATTACCTCCAGTTTTGGATCACCATCTCCAATATTTGTACCGTCAACCTCCACAGGCACCTGCTAGAAAGTTCAAGATGCTTCGCTTGTTAAAGGATGGAACTGGTGAACTCGGAATCTACCTTGCACCTCAGCCGGCGACGAATAAAGTTGCAGCTGGTGGATATATCATTGTTCGATTTGAACCAGGAAGCATTGCAGAAAGGTAAGTTAATGAGATGATAGAATTTTTCTATTAATTATAGTGTATCTGTATCAGGATCAGGTATCCTAAACGACTCCTCTTCGCCGACAGCAGAGTAAACTTAAACTTGGTGCAAAACTTGCTATTTCAAATATATAAGCTTGCGTAAAGCTTACCGTATCAAGCTTGTTACAACAAGTGTGAAAAAGGCCTGCCATGACATCTAGCGGCCAAACATATCAACACAATTGTCTACGTTCAGCTTGATTCAAACTTGTAAATATAAAATCAACTTAGTGCAGTCAATTTCAAACTTGAATCAACCTTGTTACATCAATTGTAACTACACAAGCGAAAATCAACTAAGAATCAAGCTTGTCGTAAACTTCCATCTTATCTTCTGTAAAAAGTTGACAAAAAATACAGAGCTTTTGGGTTTCGAAAACGTAAGATTTGTAGCATAGTCGAAACTCGAAATACTTTTACCGGGCGGGCGTGGCTTAGTGGTAGTGCGTTGGCTTAACATTTGGGAAGTCGTGGGTTCAATCTCAGCGACCGACTATCCTGACTGAGATTTTTCCAGTTTTTTCCTCAGTCACACCAGGCAAATGCCGAGATGGTACCTCCAACATAGGCCCTGGTCGATACCTTCCATCTTCCTTTCCCCTCCCGCATCCCACCCTGAGCCTTAGAGGCCTGAAGGCCATAAATAAAATTCAGTTCGAAAGACATTTATAGTAGCCGTGTATATGCTTACTTCTCAAAGTGTTATCTTCCATCAGTAAAAGGTATTAATTATTCTTTTCGTTTAACACAATGAATGCTCCTGTTAATGGGTGGTAGAAACAATATCAGACAACGTGATAACAATTTTTTTTTTTGTTGTACGCAATTTAATTGATCACTTCCTAGCAGCTGAAACAGTCTCTTTCTTCTTCATATTGATTAGGCCCACATTATTCCTTCTTCTCCACCCGCCCCTACTCCCGTCTCATCTTTTTTTTTTTTCGTGCGTTATTCAACCCATCTTCTTGATCGCGTGGTAAAACTTACATTTCAAAGCATGAAATTTCCTTAGACATATGAGAAGCACCATCAACTAAATTAGTATTGTCTCTAACATGTCTGATAGATGCTTCATACCTTTTTTCTCGTCGAACCTTGTTGGTCAATTTTCGTATTACAAAATGTTTGAAATGACACGTTACATAATTGCAGATTAGAAAGTTGTCATTTGAAACAGTTGAGTAATTGAGAGTTAAGATAATTTGAGTAAACTGGAGTAAAAAAAAATAGCATTGAACGTCATTATATTTTAAAAAAATGACATATACGTTTTCTGAAATAAAACAATTACGTATGCTCCTAAATATGATCACAGTTTAATGCTGATTCGGTACTTTACCAGCTTAAATGGGTGCAGGGTTTGTTTGTAATAGCAACTGAATTTTATTTATGATCTTTAGGCATCTAAGGCTTAGGCCGGGATATGGGAGGGGAAGGGTGTAGGCCAAGGGCTAAGTTGAAGATACCATCCCGACATTTGTCTGGGTGTGAATGAGGGAAAATCCTGGAAAAACCTCAGTAAGAAAGGTCGATAGCTGGGATTAAACCCACGACCTTCCGAATGCTAAACCAACGTTCTACCACTGGACCACTTTCCCCACTTTTTTAAACTGATTTTTCTTTATTTCCTCTGTTTGAACTGATATCCACATCCAACCCACAACGTTGGAGTCGCTGGTCTAGCTAGACCTTCGTCGGGGAGTCACGGCCGCTCGGTGTTTGTAATGGAAGTTTTTTATATCAGGTTAAATATTATTAATCTTTTTATTATTTCCATCCGCATAAGAGTAGCTGAGACGAAAATATTCGAGATTTTAGTTCAGCACTAAACTTTTGTTTGTTACTTAGAGCTAATCTTTAATTGGGCTCTATTACCAAAAAGACAAATGTATGGAAATAAACAATTTGTTCATAGCAGAAGTTTTCCATTATTTCCTTTTGTATTTAGAAAATTCTGTTAGACCTACTTTGATATCATAGTTTAATTAATAGTTAATATACGAAAACAGAAGTTTAAGAATAAAAAGCGCGCCATTTTGTCTCTTGGTCGGAGCCAACTGAATAGATTATAATACTATCACTTTAAGAAAGAACTTCAAGATACGAACTGTAATTAATAACCGACCACGGTAGTCTTGTAGTATCAGGCGTGAAGGTCTCGTGTTCGAATCCCAACTGGGGCATGGATGTTTGTGTATTTTAGAAACTTAGCAGTTAAAAAAGATCGAGACGGGGTCATTAGTTTTCTAAAAATGGCCCCAAAATACAATATTTAACAAGGTTTTACGAACTGCAATATTCAGAAGAGAAAGAGACGCAATTATCTATATTACTAAATAACTCTGTGGTTTACGGAATTCTCAAGTTCATTGCCGCAGTAACAAACGTTCGCCATCGGATTCTATCGTGGACAACATCAAACCAGTTTTATTTAAACATGAACATCTACCTCCCGTAGATCCCTTCTTATATTGTCATCCTATAACGACGTATCGATCTTCCCAACGGCCTCTTTCTTTCCGACTTACGAACCACAAACCTATTTTAAACATGGGATTCTTCAGAAATTAGTCCATAAGATGGAATGGGAATACGTGCGATTCTTTTATCGTTGTGTTGCATAATTTTTAAAAATTTTGTTTTACCTGTGGGCGATCTTTATGGGATTGTTTATCGTACACTTTTTAAAATCTTGTCTTATTTGACGCTGCCATCTGATCCACTCTTCTTGGCATGCAATTTAGTAATTAAACTCAGTAACAAGGTAGGCTTAAAGATAATGATTAAAACATTGCTAATTGATATAAGTGAATCAATGATTGTAATTTATGTAGTGTAAAACTTTAACATCTCTTGCGCTGGAATATTATTCTCTATTTTGTTCCATTACACATTCTCTCAATTTTTCTAAAATAGAGAGTTGATCGTACATTCTCTTTCTAGCTATTATTTGTAATAGATTTTCAGAACAAACGTAGTCTAAGTTGTAAAGATACCAAAACAATTAACGATGTAGATTCTAGTGCCATCTTTAGATTGTAGTTTCTTATATCTTAAGAAGTGGAATACATAATTTATTATTTTTTTAACTTAAGCTTCAAGTTGTGCTTTGTTAAAAAAAAAAACTTTATTTTACATGGGCTAATCTACTAACTTTGGACATCGCCCATTTAACCCACAAACACCCATGCCCCTTCCGCGATTAGAACCAGGGACTTTCGAGTCGTTGCCCTAACGCCTTAGACCGCACGGGTTGTGCTTTGCCTGTTTTGTTTTGTTTTTAAATAAATTATTACACTTATTAAAATGTTAGATTATTTTTGTGACATAGACATATTCCATTGACGATATGGAGCTTTGGGGATTAATATGGGGAACAATAGAATTACTGTGGTATGGATCTAATACAAGCAATTCTACAAAATAACCTTTCAAAGTCAGAACTCAGTTCACCCGGCGAATGTCGAGATGGTATCTTAAGTAATACCCTGGCCGATGCATTCCCTATTCCATGCCGACCTCAGTCTAAGATGCTAAAATAGCATAAATAAATTGAAAACAATTCAGGGCTCAGTTAGCCGTGAAGAGATAATATAACGTGCTCTATCTAGAACTAAATATTTATATATTTTTTCTTTTCAGAGATGGGCGTCTCAAGGTTGGTGATGAGATAGTCAATGTGAATGGCAAGCGGCTGCGGGGAGTGACGTTGGAAGAAGCGCTGAATATTTTAAGAACAACAATTAAAGAAGTGGATATTGTTATAGCAAGGAAATATACTGATGATAATGATGACGAAGATACGAAAAAATTGAAAACACCAACAAATACAGGAGAATTATCTTCGAACAACAATGAACTCATATGTGCCAAAGAATTTAAAAAAGACACGCGTGACACAAGTAATAGTAATAATTGTAATAGAAACAATAATAAAAGTGTTAGTGTAAGTGAATATGACGAAACCAGGACAATATCAGGAGAAGTGGGTAGTGACGAACAGAAATCAACGATTTTGCTTAATAGTAACGTGAGTAGTAATGTTAAAATAGTTTCGGGTTCGAAACTCGGTGAGGACGACAACATACAATCTGTTGAACAGCACGAAGAACAACAAAACAATAAAGTAAGCGACGGGTTGATATCTCAGTTAACTATACGGACTGACAAAGTGATTAGTGGTGTTTCCACGTTAAACAGAAGATCTCGCACAAATTCAGTCACTGTTCACACAGTGGTCTTTCAAAAAGGTTCTGGAAGGAAAAGTTTAGGCTTCAGTATCGTTGGTGGCAAGGATTCACCGAAGGGCAACATGGGAATATTTGTGAAAACCATTTTCCCGTCTGGTCAAGCTGCGGAAGAGGGTAAATTGATGGAAGGTAGGTAGTTTTGTTTCTCTATTGTATCCTAACACATTCTTGCTTTGTGCTCACTGTTTAGCCATTATTCTATAGCTTTTGCAAACGTATATTCAGTTGCTAATTAAGAATTCTGATACTAAATTTGCTGAGTGCCCGTAGTTAAATGGTGAAGTTACATGATTTCGAATCAGTGTTCGATTTGTGTGTTTTCAGAAGGAGGACGGAGAATTCTGAAGCACATAGAATACTGTATTTCCTGGAGGAGGGTGTGGGTAGTTTGGGAAACAGAGCCAGAGAAGAATTTTGCAGAAAGGTGGAAAATCTCAATCAACCCGCTGTGAAAATCGAACGCTTTTGAGTCCTGAATCCTCTTTCTGAGTTTTCTTCAGTCCCATGAGGCCAATGGTAGGATGGTGCCCACAGTACAGAAAAGACTCTGACACGTATCTTCTTCATCCCCTTTCTGTCTTTTTTTGGCAAGGGTTGTTTGAATTGATATTAACAACTTAAACGAGCTGATAAGTTTCTAAGGACGGGACCTATAGTTTTGGAGCTCCGAATAAACTACCCTTATGGACCCCGGCAGACATGAACCCATGGCCAGGCACACAGAAAGCGAACGCGCTAATCCCTCGGCCATCCAAGGGTCTCATCAAACTTGTGAGGACCTACGCCATGGACAAGAGCGCCCATGTTGTTTTCAGGGGGGGGAGGGCAAGGACAGCGCCCATACACATACTGCATTCTTTTTCTAAGTTTTGGCTAACATGATCCCCTCATCTTGTGCTATATTACTATAATTTTCTCTGGCTAGGGGGAGGGTCCCCTCCTTTGCCCTTGGCCATGGATACTTTTATAGCCGGACAGTAATGCAGTTAACAAAATCTATATTGATAAGAGAGAGGGCTCCTAGCTCCAGCCCCAATTTTTAACATTTTAAAAAATATTTCAAATACAAAAATGTAAGTTCATAGCGCGCACTAGAACTTACAAATTACTATAAAATACAATTGACAATAACCTCGAGATCTTGTCCGTTGATGAGTGATACGTTTTCAAAGATTATGACGTCATTATTTAATTGAAGTCTCAGCACTCATCAATCGACAAGATTTCGACATCGCTGTCCATTGTATTTCATAGTAATTTGTAAGTTCTAGTGCGCGCTATGAACTTACATTTTTGATAGTACTTTTAGTTTTAAAAAAATATGTAAAAAATGGGGGGGGGGGGGGGGGTTGGAGCGAGGAGCCCACTTAATGACAATACTTTCACACATTATGTAGCTATAAATCCGCCATGTTTTCCAAAAACTTTCAGGTTGTGAAGTAGTTATTTTTAACAGAACAGACTGAACAAACCAATAAAACAAAGTTGACAAAACTATTCTAAATACTCTGATGTGTGAAAGTACACTGCTCTTACCTTATTCTACAATGAAAGAGGGAGTGTTTTTGTTTAATAAAGATTTAAGTTATTTTAAAATTATACCTTAATTAAATTTTTGAATACATATTGTTGTTTTTTTTTCTTTCTAGAAAAACAAACTTATTCTTGGTCTATATTAATGTTTAAAGTTTTTAATTTTCCACTTTCAAAAGGTGTGGCGATTTGCGTGCCATCTAACGGAAATTTACGTTAACTGGTCCTTTGTAATAACCTTAAATGAAAGTAATTTTTTTCACAGTTTAGCATTTTAGCTGTTCATTTATTTTGATTTCAGGCTTTCATACATATCTGCACAACTGGTAAAGGGATATTTTGATCGAATCAGAGAAGAGAGATGGCAGGCACATCTTTAGTAAACAAAACAGAAACAGTTTTGTTCACAAGAAAACAGTTTTGTTTTCTTTCTTTCCCCACCACACATTAAAACACACTTCTCATGCATTAGTTTGTGAAGATTTTCAATTAAGGTCAGTGATATAGGTGGAGATTCCAACCACACGAAGAAGGAAATATAATTCTATTGTGTATCTGTGTTGTAAAAAAAAAAAAAAAAAATCCCTTTGTGTGTTAATTCCCGCCCTTTGTCTCAGTAATGATACCATAAATAATTTCCCTTCTTCATAAAGAGTAAGGAACTTACATGATTTGGTTGATTTCCTTCTGATGAATGTTCTGAATATATAATTAAGGGAGTGATTAGAAAGATGATTAGTACAGTTTCACAATTGAATTTCTCATTTGAGAACT
Organism: Lepisma saccharinum; assembly: GCA_022664845.1. Lineage (NCBI taxonomy): Eukaryota > Metazoa > Arthropoda > Insecta > Zygentoma > Lepismatidae > Lepisma > Lepisma saccharinum. The sequence continues at coordinate 153,149 of JAGDQP010000247.1, forward strand.
GTCTCGGAAGGATGAAGGGGAAGAGACAGTAAAGAGGAAAAGAAAAAGAAGGAAGTAAAATTATCTAACAAGCAAACATGTTGATGGGGAAGAAAAGAATAATATATATATTTTTTTCTTATGTCATGATTAGAATGTCGAATTATTTGCGCATGCAAATATTGGCTAGTCGAGATAATTACTTTAGGAGATATCGACCATATAAAAGTCAGATTTATGTTTGTGGAGAGTGGTCAAAAAGTGTGGAAATATCCTTACGCTTTTAAATTGCTGAAAGCAATGAAAAGCAAATACACAGTAATGGGTACTGAGTTGAAGGCGCTACCTCTTGGACTATATGTTCTTCACGGCAGCCATCTTGTAATTCGCCATATTGAGTCTCGATTGATTTTCTTAAATGGGAACGAGGTCTTATAATGTATCATTCTGGGTTATGATGTTATGACACTAGTATGGGGTAATGATGCAATATTCTGAAAACACCCATTTTGTTTCGAAATAACGAAGAAAATGATACAGGAATGAGTACATGTCCATGTTTATACCCAGGAACAATTTGTATGCAATTGGGTTTCAATTTCTTCGTTATTTCAGAATAAAATGGGTGTTATCAGGCAATTGCATCATTACCCCATACTAGCGTCACATGGCCCTTATCTCTCATCTCACAATAACACATTATCAACGCCAAAAACAACTTGAAAAACGCATTTCCCGCAAAATTCTAACCCAAAATAACATGTTACACGATCCCTTTCCTTTAAAGAAAATCAATCGAGATTCAAGATGGCGGCCACGAAGAATATACCATCAAACAGGTAGCACCTCTTCATTGAGTACCTATTATTGTGTATTTGCCTTCCATTTCTGTCAGCAATTTAAACCACCCGGGTATTTACACACATTTTTATCACTCTCGAAAGACAGAATTTGACTTTTATATAATCGATTTCTCCTAAAGCAATTGCGCTCGGGTGGCCAAAATTTGCATGCGCACATACTTTGACATGCACACACACACACATGTATATATCGTGAGCTCCTGCGTAACCTTGTCTCGACTTCAGTACGAGCGGTCCCGGGTTCGATTCCCGGTGGGGGCTAAAATATTTCGGTGTTGACCCAGCATCGTGAGGACAATTGGGGAGCTGCTGTGAATAAAAGACAGTAGCGATCACAGTGAGAGCTTCGGCTCTCCTCTCCCAACCCATCTGGTCAGCGTGGGAGCAGTAGACCAACTCCTCCCTTCGGGGAGAGGCCTCATCCACTAGTGGATTGAATATGGCTGTGATTTTATTTATATATCGTATTTCTTCACACATATATAAGTCAAAAGCAAATAATTATTGAATAATATCTGAAATAAAATTTATTTCCTTGTAACTTACGATAAACCGAGTTCCGCTTAGCCTAGTAATGAACAATGCTTTTGTTTTCTGTACGAGTGGTCTCAGGTTCGATTCCTTAATCGGCAATGGGTAGGCACGTGGTTTCGAACCCCGTGACTGGCTATCCTGACTGAGTTTTCCTCACACGTTTCACCAGGAGAATGCCGGAATTGTACCGAAAGTAAGATACTGGCCGTTACATTCCTAATGCTCTACTCTACCTTATTCTGGCCTGAATCAAACATGCTTAAAGATTATAAATAAAACAACCAAATTCAAATTCGGAGTCGATTCTCCTGGGGGTATCCCAATTTTGATATTGACCCAACTTGGTTATGTCAATTGAAGAGCTATTTGAAATTTGAAATTCGAGGATTCCGATCTCGAAAATTAGATACAATAGCGATAGGACAGTCGTTGCGTTGACTACGTGATAACCTCTTAAATCGAAAGCTGTCTGTCTCTGCAAGGCCAAGAGTTTATATCGGTTGTAGACTTTGAATTTATTTATGGCCTGTTAGACATCTCAGACTTAGGCCGTGATAAGGTGGGGAAGAGGATGTTAGAAGGTAGTCGGCCATAGCCTAGTTTGTACGTACCATCCCGCCATTTGCCTGTTGTAACTGAGGAAAAACCCTGAAAAAAAAACGAGTCAGGATAGGCGGTTGATTAAACGACTGAAAAACCTAATTTGAATTTTAGTTACAGGTTAGTTCCCAAAATCCACACTTTGCCACGGTTACGGCCATGTAATAGTTTATTGAGACTAGAAATTTGTATTGTTAACGGTAACAATCTTGTTAAAGGACTTGCTTTTCATGTAGTGCTACACCAGAATAAAGAATAATAATATTAAATTAATAAAGGAATCGCACAAAGTGGTAATTGAAACATATACACAGATTTTCTATCTTCACATGAACTGATATAACATACCTTAAGTGAAAGCTTATGTTTGCATTTCGGAACAGATTGCCTTTCTAGAAGGAAATTGCTTAACCAGCTAATGTTGGATTACACAACAATAGATGTAGTTGTAGTAAACATGAACAAATGGTTAGATAAACATTTGGGTGGAATAATCTTTGACGTATCTACTTGGTTCAAAATTAGACCCCTATATCCAAACCCGGTTCCCGTAGTATAGTGGTCACGGAGGCAAGCAGATTCGAGTCCTTCTACCGGCCATTGTGACAGGTTGTCCAAGATTTTCTTAGTGTTTACCAGACAGACACTTGAATGGTGCCTAAATTAGAGTTCTGGCTGCCATTTTCTCCATCCTGAACCCGAGAAGAGTGCTCTTCGAGGGACGTCATCTCTCAGACAATTGACGGGTTTGGGCCATAGTTTCATGTGTACCTCGTAGGCAATAAATAATTTAACGTAATAATGTAGTACTGGATGTTTAATGGTTAAAGTCGATGATGGGACGATGGTGCAGATTCGAGTTCTACTTACGGTGATTGTGTTCGTAGAACAGAGACCGTGGTCACCAAGCTCCGACTATTGTAAAGGGGGTGACGGCGTGCATGGGAAAATAAATTATGTTGTTTCCATATGCATTGTAATTTAGAGGTGTCAGATCTAAATTCTTGTATCCCAAAATAAATCTTTGGCTTAATAACTGAGATAGGTCCTAATAGTTAAGATGGAACAATATAGAACTAACAAGTAATACCGTCAAACATTCCAGTTTAGTTAGAACAATCCTTTCTTTTCAATCCCTGTCCAGACTATTCTCAACCTGCAGTCAGGACGCGTCCCCATTTTAAAAGAAACTGAAGTAAAATTTAATCTGTTGAAGTAACTTGAGATCCCTATTTACTTAAAAAAAAAAAAAGCTGCATTTTACGCTTTGAAAATATTGTTGGCTTATGGTAAGTGAAGTAAATAAATATCTTGAATATACTTACAGAGATCGAGCGATCGTCGCTTAGTTGGTAGAGCCGCTAGAGCGTTGATACGTATTCGGAAAGTCCTGGGATCGTTCCTAGCGACGACCGGCCGTTCTTAGAAAATTTTCCGTGCTTTTCTCTGAGTTACACCAGGATAATGCCGTGACAACCTTCAAAATATGTCTTGGCATATTTCCTAACCACATCATCTCCCCTAGGACCCTTACTCTAGCGTGGTCTCTGCCAAGTTATCCAAAATTATAAATATAATTAATTAATTACAATAAACTTAGAGATTCTTAGGATTTTAAAGAATAAAGTAAAATTTAAAGCCACTATTTATTTAGTCTAAGGTATCCAATCCTTTTGTGCTTTGTAAGTTATCGCTATATATTCTTTAATACTAATGTAAACAAGAGTGTTTGCAAATGTTTGCGGGGCAAAAAAAAAAAGTTTCAAACAATGGAAGGAAGTGAAAGAAGGTAAAAAGGTCCGCAGAATGCATCCATCCACCCACGACTTCAGTAGCCGCGCCCCTTCGAGTTTCAAACATGCAGAAGACATACAAGGAAAGAAAAGTGCTTCCTTCATCTGCAACAGCCAGCAAAATGTTCTTTGATAATAATAAAAGAAAGCGCCAACGATTATGTAACAAGAGATTGCATTACAACTTCTATATTAACAGCAACAGCAGCAGCTGTATTTACTAGGGAAACGTCCTTGCTCACTGCGAGGCGACCCCCAAAGTCACGAGACAAAAATCCAGCCACGTGAACTGTAATGCAAACAACAGATCTGCCGAGGGTGCAGCCCTAACAACCAATTGCCAGCGTTGCCAACTGTAGACAATTGAAAAGAACTGTCACATTCTAAAATGACGAAATCTGTAATTCTATTAATAATGATGATGAGTCCTACCAGAAGGTTCCTAGGCAAGGTGAACCATACGTTGTTTGTCATTGACTTTCATCTGATCAAGACAGAACCTACAGTTTAACTTGAGCTCTGAACTACTCGTGTCCTCACCGGGAATCGAACTCCTTAATTACAAGACAATACGAATGGTAAAAATAGTTGGCGCTCTCATAGTTAATTATGTGTAGAAAGTGACGTTGAATTACCTGACCAAATGGATTTAAAACTGAGCGTCATTCACTTGCCCTTTTTATCAGTGAACAAGTAATTCTTACACGTATTTAGAAAAGAACTTCGGAGCGGGTCAACTCTTTTTCATGAGAAAAGGGACTTTACTATCGGTTTGGATATTCAGTCATTTTCTACATACTTGTGGATGAACGTCTCCCTCATTTTTTAAAATACAAATATCCGGCAGCAACTGTCCTAATCCGTGTAGCGCCTGACAAATGCTTGATTTCATATATCCCTCGAGCATTTGGTCGTCTGTTCTCTAGGAATTCAAAGTAGAACATTTGTCGACCATCTTCCATTTCATCTACGTGACCGTCCCATATCCGCTTCATTTTCTTTGCAAATCTTGATCACATATTCTATTTTTGTCTGAGATTTGTTATTCATTTGTTTTCCTGCTCCTCTCCTAGTTATTCCTAGCATATATGTCTCCATTCCGCCTTGTGCAACTCTCAGTATATATAAAATTATACTTTATTTATGGCAACGTTTGGACATGGAAAATTTCACACTCTCCTTCGCTTTGGTAACTTCCTGGCACACGAGTTGACATACTTGTGTGTATTAAAATTTTGCCTAATGCGACCCATTATCACTTAGTAGTTCATAATTAAAGAAAATTTCTCATGTACTCTAATTCGCATTAACTGCGACCTATAATTTTAAAAAGATGACTAGTTTTGGTTACAAAATAGTTGCATTAGCAACACTGACAACTGCACAAAAAGACATTCATTGCTAACATGCTGATTAGAGAAACAAATGTTGCAGTAGAACAATTGCCAATACCAAAGGAGAGGAAACAATGATAGAACGTGCTAGTAACAGCTTTGAAAATGAAACACCACTTCCACAGAGTGTATTAAATGGATTGAAACTTGTTCTTCAGAAGAAACGTTTAAATGGACAATAATGCGAAGTGATTGATGTAGCTTACCTAATTGGCAATCTTTTGTGCTGCCAAAAATTGAATGTTTAGGTTTCCTAGGTGCGGTTTTAAAAGATGACAGCTCAGGAAATTATCTCAAGACTTGTACATACAGATTCATATAAATTAGTCAAGGAACATGATTTCAAAGGTTAAAAAAACTGGTTATAATATGGCAACATAGAATTACATGTAATTGTATTAACAAGTGACTATCGTTTCAAGTCTATGATTTTAAGTTCGATAGTCACCATTTTGTGCAAGTTTTTGGATTTATAAGTATCTTTTATTGGGTATTTTCAATGAATTTAAGTGTTATATTTTCGAATGAATTAATGTGATTCGTTTACTTTATAACAAAACGACTACATTAAAATAAAACAACCTCTTCCCCAAATACACACGGCCCCAACAAGGTGGATGTGGAAACATATGTTTGTCCCCACAAGATAAGGAATGCGGGAACGCACACACACACACACACACAAACTAATATGCATAGTGGGACGGTATAAATACCTAACTGTCGTTCTGATATAATATTTCCAATTGTTTCCGAAAGTATCCTCATTAATCTGCTTACGTATAGATGGCGCACAATACATTATTGGAATTCAAGTAATTTATAAAGGTAACTAAAAATTTCAGAGTTCTTGATTACTCAATTTAAAATGAAAATATTTTGGAACTTCTCAGCAAGAAAAATCTCAATATTGGAATATCTTTTTCTCAACAAATCATAAACATGCAAAAGATCTTAAAGCCATTTTTCTCTCTTTATAGTATTTTATTGAAGAACCAAAGTTGTAGTATTGATAACATAAAGATTTTTATATTCAATGTTGCTACTTTCAATTGTCAGCTTATGATGAAAAACAGCTCATATAGTTTTATAATAATGTAATTCCACCCAATCAAATTCTTGGTTTATTATTTGTGTTCAGAGTGTCACCTAGAATTTTCAGTTGAAGGAGGAGGATGGAAAGTCAAAATTGTAGAAAATTCATGTAGAGTTTTCCGGAACGTAAAACTTCGAAAGTTGGGGTTATATTCCTGTGCGTTTTAGGGAGTACCTCCCCCTCCCCCTACCAGCCTACGGTACAGGGATCCGGACTGACGGGACAAGGTAAGATTTAAAAAGGAACAATATTTCTTAGCCCCCCCGTCCTCCCACGCAAAATCGAAAAAGTTAAGGAAAAATTGAAGGATATTAGACAGAGACCAGTTTTTTTTTTTTTTTTTAATCTTCGTAACGTAAACTTAGTAGGCAGTCGTTTCACTTCCCTATTCTTGTAATGTTCACGATTTATGTAATAATTACGTTTTAATTATATGTTTCTTCCACTTCATATTGTTCTACCAGACAAGAATTTTTGGAAGGAAGGAACAATTTGTTTCTTTTCCGTGTCTGCCTGAAACTGAATGCACCTTTCTCCTTTTTTTGCCCCCTGGTGGCAGTTGTGTAAACGAATGTACTACCTGTCTCTTCCAGGTGATGCCGCTACGTTCCAATTGCAGACTTGTTCACGTTTCCAGTCTTTGCTTTTCTAAAGTTTGTTGCTTTTTGATGTTGTTGTTGTTGTATTACAACAAGCATGTCAAAAGCGGACGTTTCCTACAGATATACTTATTTCTTAGAGCAATTTTTTTGTTTTTGAAGGTTTCTTCTTGCGAAACAAAATCAGTTCTTTCTTAAATAAAATAAACTGCTCTGTCCGGGTCATCGTTTTCTTTTTTTGCTTGATTTTCGTGTCAGTTGCAAAAAAAAAAGTTTTAGTTTGATCGATTACGTATGGTGTAGAGGTAACTCGTTCTCATTTTGTCACGAAATTTAAACAATTTCTTGTGATTCAGAAGCCAATATCTATGGCCAATCTCAAATGCTTGGATTCGCAGAAAATAATGATTTTTTTCTTTCTCCTCGTTTTCTTAGCATTTCAAGGAACATAGACGAGTTTGGTTCACTTCCTTGACTTTTATTTTGTCTGCAAAACTTTTGTCGATTCTAATATTTACTTTCATAGGCCACCTTGTCTACCATTTCGTAACTTCGTCTTTTTTCTTTATTCTGCAGGAAAAGTCCGATTGGTTTCTTAATTGAATTTCATTAAAGGTCTTTAGGCAAGTTTATTCTCAGACTGAATGGATGCTGGTGGGAGAATTGGTGGTATGAAGAAAGTGGGAGGAAACAGGACAACCCCGAGAAAAACCACGCACACGGTGTTTGTCCACCACAAAACCTGCATGGCATGAGCTGGGATAGAACCGAGGACTCCACGCACCAGAGGTGAATTATTCTCTTAAGGAAAACACACAATCCGTTTCAGCATGACCCTCTTGGAAATAAATATTTTTACCGTTTAACAGACCTTCATACCTACGTGCGAGTGTGTGTGTGAGAGAGTTTTCATATTTTTGAAAATACTGGACAAATGACAAGCAATAATGAAATTTTGGAAAGCGTCCTGAATAATACATGTGAATGTGTACCAAATCAACTATCTAAGAATTTGACATTGTTTATTTTAGCTGATAAATTTCCTGTAACTGATGACGTCATACGCTCACGCAATACGGGCATTATAATTTCTCAGCTAAAATAAACAATGTCAGAATCTCAGGTAGTTCATTGGACATGTATTATTTAGGACGCTATCCAAAATTTTAATTTTGCTTGTCATTTGTCCAGTATCCTGAAAAATATGAAAACTCATACTCACACACAGGCAGCGTAGGTTTCGGAGGCCTCTTAATCGAGGTAGCGCCGACTTCTTCATATTTGTGTTTATCTTTAAAATGCTGCTTCTCCGTAGAGTGTATGTAAACCAAGTTTTACTTTTGGTTTTCACTTAAAAACTGTAGGTCCTGTCCTGTCTTCTTCACTCGATGGGAAGTAATGACAAATCACGATATGTTGAACATGACCAGGTATCCTCGACTGACAAATTTGTCTTTGTGAAAACGCTTCACCATATATGATGTAGAATTATGTATAATGTACTTTTCTTTCTAAAAACAAACTGGTTATTATCTTTGGAAAAAAATAATGTAAGGCAATTCTGCTTTTATTTGTATTGGTGTCCCCGCCAGATGACTGAATTCACTTCCCGATGCAGTTTGCATTGAACATAATGGTTCAGAATCCACTCAGAACGTCATCTCTATGGTGTATTTAAACACATTTAGTAGTAAATTTAATATCTTAAACATATTTACATTTATTCGCATTATAAACTCCTGATTTAACCGATTTTCCCGATCATGACTTAACTTCTGATTATTTCTGTAGAATATTTGTGCTAATATCAATCAGAGAATTGGTTTTATCTATTGGAAGTGTTTACATTCAACTTTTCTCGATGAGAAGATCCTGTCTTGATACTGTACCGCTAATCATGAAAGAGAGATGGGTTGCATATAATGTAGGCGTTCTCCCCAAACTACAACTACAGGGGCTTTTGGAAAGTCCTCGAAACAAAATAGGAAAACAGTTTATATGTTTTCAAAATTACTTTAATTTATCAACATAATTTTCCTTAACGTAAATGCATTTTAATCAACTATGGTCTAAGGAAATTTTACCATTACTAAATTCTGATTCCTCCACTGTTGCAAACTATGCTGAGTGCTTCTTGTACTTCTCCATCTGATGAAATATCTCTTTTCTTCAGCAAGAAAATTTCCATCAGTGAGACTAGGTATAAGTCCTATGGAGTTAAATCAGGCTAATAAGATGGATATGGTAACAGATTGTACCTCGTGAAAATTATTTTCGCTGTTGCAATCAAACTGTATGGTGGAGTGAATTATCTTGATGTAAAAAAACATCTTTGTTAAAGCTGATCTTTCTTGTGAATATTTTGTTTGATCGGTCTAATAGGTTAGCACCTGTTAAGTTTCTGCCATTTGAATGCCTCAATAAAATCTCTTTAATATCTATGAAACTATTTATTGTTCCACCAGATGAGACCACCTTAGATCTCTTCGGTAACGGAGAACCGCTGTGTCCCTTGTTTTGACTGCTGTTTTGTTTATGGTGTGTAGTGGTGTATTTAAGCTTGATCAATGGCTGCAAATTGGGACACAAATCCAAAAATGCACCATAAACTCTTTCAAAATTGTTTTCGATTGCGGTGTTGGTCTAATGTTGACAAACGTAGAATACATTTTTCAGGTAACTTTTTCATATTTTGTTCTAATAAAAATATGAAATGCACGTTTATCTAAAGTGTTTACAACTTCTACAAATTTAGATACTTTTAATCGGTGATTTTCAAAACAATATCTATTATTGTTGCACATTTTGGACTGAACTGCCAAGGTCTTCTTTCATGCTGCAATAAACAATCGTTTCTAAACTTACTAAATGAAAAGTAATCCATTAGTGTTCCTCGCATCAGCATGTATAACCGTTTGCTGATTTACCTTCCTTCATGAAATACGGAATTCAAGCACAAACTTCAGGTATCTTTGTGTAAAAAAAATCGATCAAAATATTTTCTTTGAAATAGCTGTATATGAAAAATATTTCTCGTAGAAAGACCTATATTTTTTAGACGTGTTCATATAACCCCTTCATCAATGAGTTCAGTTATGGTAGAGCCATCTATGCTTTATTCTGATAAATTTTCGCAACACTTAGGAATCACTGATAAATAAGGGCAGGGCGGGGTGAAGTTGATATACAGGGTGGTTCGCTTGATACTTAATCTACGTTTCACTGTTTTATACGCCGATCACGTAATATAATAATAACCACCGGCGTTACAGACAGATAGGTACCGAGCCTGCCCCAATGCCATCTGTCCGCGCTTAGTGAAACTACGTCCACCTGAGTGACGGCAGTGTGGTCAGTGCTGCGCGCCATCTGGCTACGAACAGACGTATTAGGGGCTTTCTAGACCGAGTGGTCGTCACGTCTTTATTCAAGTGACTCCTCAGTTTTCCTCACGACGCTGGGTGGACGCCGAAAAGTAGGACTCCAGCCGGGAATTGAACCCGGGACCACGCGGACATTGGTTCCAACGCTCTAACCACTAGACTATGGAGCACCTACGCCGATCACGTAACCAAACTTTATTTTCCTCCGGAACATAGTAATTTGTGAAATCATATAAGCAAACGAACTGCAGTGTTACCAACTCCACATATTATAATGTATTCTGCAAAATGTTTGTAGATCTCAGCGTAGTATTCCTAACGGTATGTGATATCGCTTGCTTGACTCTAACGCATTTTTCAGAGCTGATCTTTTAATAACATGAAAAATCGTATCATATTATGACAACAGTGCTGATATGGTTTGTGTTTTCTATATGTTGTTTGTGTGATCCTTTCCGTGTGTCTATTCCGTCTAGTTTCTCCCGCCCCCCCCCCCCCATAAACCAGTATTGGCGCAGTGTCGAGCCATAGCATCACTTTAACTCTTAAATTTTTCAAAGTTTGCAACACTGAGCGTCGGAATTAAAAAAAAAATCTTGTTTTAGGAACGTTTCAAGTACATGTGCTATTTAAACAAAATTAACTGTGAAATGAGTTAGCAACACTAATTTGTACATGACAACATTGTTTACGGCTATTAGTACGATGTTTAGTCGATGTAGGGGCGTAACCAGCGTAAAACCTCGAGGGGGAAGGTCAACAAAAGTTTAAAGGAGTACGTGTGTGTGAAAATAAGGCGGAAACAGAGATTACTTACGTATACGGGACATTAAGACATGAAATAAATAAATAAATATTATAACTGAAGAACGAAAAAGTGACTAGCTTCCATCGATCAGACATGATTGCAAAAAAAATGAAAAAAAAATTAGAGGAACTGCAGCATGAAGCGACTATTACTTTTAAAATATCAAAAATATGTCTTCATTTTGATAGTGAAAGTCCTTACACTGTCAGGCTTACGATATGATACACTCACGATCGTACTAAAGGGAGCTCAGCCCACCCTGCCCCAGTCTGGTTACGGACCTGAGTAGGTGTGATACTGCTAAAGTTTCAACCCGATTCCTTTAACCGTTTTGAATATATCGTCACCTTGGACCAGAAAGTACTATGTCCACTTTTTGACAAAATTGTGTTAACACTCCAGTCAAAGACCTTGTACTGAAGGGCATCAACCCTAAAATATAATATCTCTCAAAATGACCTCCAAGTGGCTTTAAATGGAACTTCATAAATGTAATGGAAATTTATACAAGCTTTAAATAGAACTTCAAACTTTAAAACTGTTTTTTCTCAAAAGTTGCTGAAGTGGATATAGTGCCTTCTGATTCCAAGGTGACGATATCAACGTTTAAAGTGAGATGTTTGTTGCCTTATTATTATTATTTGTTATTTCTCCTGTAATTTTGGCTCTCAGCAGCTAAATATTTGAATTTGTTCATTTCTTTTACTAGTCTGTCTATTACACATTGCTTGGTGATGAAACTAAATTATCAATTTGAGATATTCCCTTATAGGTGTACATATGTGAGCAAAGAAAACGACATTTTACCGTGAATTTTCCCCATATATTCAAGTAAAAAATGCATACGGCGTACTACTATTTTATGCAGCTCTTCAATCACTAGACGTGCTATGTCATACATAATAGCCACGTGCTTTCCATCCTCATTCGTTGTACATACAGACAAGGCATATGTGGGCGTTTGTCATACATAGCTGCAGACGTCCATTCTAGGAACAACATAACATTCCTTAATATTCTTTGTAATTCTTGTTTGTCTGTCTTTTCGTACGTCTGGAATATTAATGTATTGATGTTTCTGGCCTTCCAGTTAAACTATATTTCCATAAAAAAGCAAATAACAAGTGTGAAATATTTAAAAAAAATCAAGGACTATCTCTTTTTGTGTGCAAGATTCAAGTCCCACATAGCATGCAAGCTTATAAAAAAAACAACTTATTTTTCACTTAACACCTTAGCTAGTTACGATTAATGTAACAAGCTTGATTCAAACATACAGACTTACCACAACAAGCTTGATTTAAGCACACACATCAGCCTCAACAAGCTTGACTTATGCATACAGACTAGCCACAACAAGTTTGATTTAAGCATACAGACTTTCCACAACAAGCTTGATTTAAGCTTACACACTAGCCACAACAAGCTTGATTTAAGCTTACAGACTAACCACAAAAAGTTCGAATGAAGCTTACAAACTAGCCACAGCAAGCTTGATTTAAGCTTAAAGACTACCTACAACAAGCTTGATTTAAGTTTAAAAATTAGCCACAACAAGCTTGATTTAAGCTTAAAGACTACCCACATCAAGCTTGATTTAATCTTTCGTTAGTATGGTGGGGTGTCACAAACCCCATCACTGATATTCAGTTGTTTTTTTTTTTCGTTCGGCAACACTGCACTTTGTATTTCGGTGTACCTTCCTGGCATCTATTGTTCAATAGGGGAGTTTTGCTGAAAACAGTATTGAATTACACAGTATTGAATCACAAATTCCTTTCTCTGGGGCGTTACACACCCCACCAGACTAGTGGCGTTACACTTTTTCAGTACTGACTGACCAAATGTGAGAATTAATTTCATACTTATAATTATTTTTTATTATGTTTGAGAGTTATTGCGAATGCTGTGTGCAAGTTATTGCGATTTTATAAATGGAGAAAGCAGAAGGAAACTGTGTTAGACAATTTTTAGAAGACGACTTTTATAGACTATCAGTATTGCATAGAGAAACAAAATTATTTCTCATTGCTATTAAAATTACTTTTTCTTTTCAAATTGTGTTTATTATTAATATATAATGTCTTCCTATTTATATAGAATTAATTTACAACAATGAAAACAAATTGTGTTTTTTTTACACGCCACCAGATTAACGACGCCATTCTTTCTACATCAGACTAAGAGAAGGTTAAGCGTACAGACTAGCCGCAACAAGCTTGATTTGAGCTTACACGCTAGCCACAACAAGCTTGATTTAAGCATACAGACTTACCAGAACAAGTGTGATTTAAGCTTACAGACTTACCAGAACAAGCTTGATTTTAGCATATAGGCTTACCAGAACAAGCTTGATTTAAACTTGAAGAGTACCCACAACAAGCTTGAGTTAAGCTTAAAGACTAGCCACAACAAGCTTGACTTAAGCTTAAAGACTAGCCAGAACAAGCTTGATTTAAGCTTAAAGACTAGCCAGAACAAGCTTGATTTAAGCTTAAAGACTACCCACAACAAGCTTGAATTAAGTTTAAAGACTAGCCACAACAAACTTGATTTAAGCTTACAGACTAGCAACGACAATCTTGATGCAAGCTTTTTAAACTTGACATTTGAAACTTATAACATTTGAATTAAGCTTACTCTGCTATCAAGGGAGTTTCTACGTCGGCGAGTGGTCAACGCTGTGGTGTCCCGGTGAGGGCTCTTGAACTTTTCGGTGTACATGCAGCATTGTGGGGACAATGACATATTTGTGATGCCATAATCTATTTGTTGCCTAGCAACCCATCTGTTTGGATAGGTACTGTGTCAGTTGTCATTACACGAAACGAAAATGGTGTCATAGATTATTTAAATGACATACTAGTTGATTTCAGTCACAGAAACATGGAAATGAGATGGAAAATCATTGTCCTGACCGCACAACACTCAACCAAAACGATTTGGCTCGTTTTAGGCTGTAGCGTAATGGATAGGTACAGTATAATTTCGGGAATTCGCGAAAACTTGAAAAATGACATGGAGTAGACAGATAATTAACATGTTGTGAAAATGTGTTTTTTAACTCACGAAATTTTCGCGAAATTTGAACAATTTGCTTCGATCCACGAATTCAGAGCTCTACTCAAGATACTATACTATTTTTTATTAACTAATTCACGAAAATAATGCCTAAACAACTATGTAAAAATATATAGTTCGCCTTCAAATATCTATCATCATCGGCTCGCGTAGCACGAGGAATGTTAGAATGTAGTACATCGAATCCTCCATTGGTGGCAGCAAATTTGCGAACATAGTTTCACATCTAATGAGAAACTACGAACTACACGACCAGAAGGGTATTATTTTCATTGTGTTCGTTAGGCGATGTTCGCGATGAAAGGCTTTGTGGAGACAAGTAGAACACATGAAATGATATGAGGTGACCTCTGGATAGGCAATTGGAAACAATTGTTCTTCTGCTTCATACAACAATAATTTACACAAACCAATTTAATCCATATATCTATATCAAAATCTCTATATATTAAAGCTCACTGTTCATTGGGCAACGAATATAGTATATATATAAACATTAGGAAAAGAAATTGAATACATGATTTTTTGTCATGATTTTTATGAGATGAAGAACATTCTTCTCTGATGCACTCTCTTGTTTTCTTTTTGACAGGTGACGAGATTCTGGAGGTAAATGGAGAGACCGTGCAGGGGCTGTCCCATGCAGAGGCCATTGCGCTCTTTAAGAAAATCAAGACAGGACAGGTGGAACTGCGAGTTGGCAGAAGGAAACAAAAAAGCAAGTAAGTGACTCAGATATGTTATAATGATAATTCGTTGCGAAAATCTAACAACAGCATCTGTGAGAAGAGAAAAAAGAAAAGAAACTGCCAATATGTTTTGGTTCCTTGTATCATTAATGTATATTGCTAACTGCACATAACTTTAGTCGGCAGCCAGGTATCCGAAATGTTCTTGCTCTTTTATCACAGACAGATGGCACTGCTGTACTATAAGAGATAGGGGACATTAATAGGAGAATCAGAAAAGGAGATGGGAAGAATCGTAATTATATATATTTTTTTCATTGACATTAGTGTCCACTAGACCAGCCCTGTCCAAAGAGAGCGAAGGACATTCCGAGCATGAATACCAAGCCAGGACAGGACAAGGTGCATCTGACTATGATTGAGGAATTAAGAGTTACCGCGTTGTGAGGTCATGCTGCAGACTTACAGAATACAGCCTTACAATATCGTTAATTTCACGCAGTACGAACAAGAAAACATGTTGTACGGTCGAAACTTCTTAATGATCAATATTATTTGTACAGATATTTGTATATTCAAACTATCTAATCTAATTTTGAAACTTATTTCTCTCTGGTGTGGTTCAGAGAAAGGACATATACCTTTGACTAATTAGATTTTTCAGATTAATCTTTGTATGTAATTAAACTGAGCATTCTAATATCAGAGGTATTTATTTTCACAGAGTAAACAATATATGTGTTTGAGACCGCCACTACACTCAATCCTGCGCACACCTCCATTTATTTCCTTACCGCAACTTGTATCCCTAGCCAAAATTTGGGGTAGTTCTTATGGGTATGACTACACTAGGCATGCTCAGAGGGCAAGCGAATTTTCCAGTATTCATAAACAATCTATCAAAATGTTTGATGCTCTCAAAAGTTCTGAAGGAAATGTTCCTTCGCAAGGTGAATTGAATATGGTTTGTCATTGTTTTTTCCATCGTGTGTATGTCCTAAGGTTAGAAGCCACAAGTTTAAGCGAACTCCGAACTATTTGTGACGCCCAGCAGGGTCACTTGAAGTCGAAACCACTTCCCTCCAAGGGCACGTATATAATAATCTGGGAGAAACTACATATTTTATCCTAGAACAAATAGATCATTCTTCTCAGCTAAGTTATGTTTTGCTACTCCCTAAAAGGAAATGCAGACAGAAAAACCTATCATGCAAATCACAATATTTTAATAATTCTGTGATCACAACACGTTAAACATTTAGTTTAGATTGTCCGTGGAGTCCTATACTCTGTTAATTTAGTTGAATAAACTTTAATCTAAAAAAATAATCGTCTGAGCTATTATTTCCAATTTTAAATAATAGAGGTCGATGATTATTTAATGTTTAGGTTGATGGTTATTTAAGAAATAGTTACATCTTTTATGTTACATATTCTTCTCTCATATTTTCAGTCTAAACACACCTTTAGTAACAAGTAATAACACAACCAATTGTAATAAGTCGTAATAAGAAAGATCATGTGTACATTTTTCAAGTACTAAGCATGACTGCATGCACTGAATTTTTAAATTTATTTTAAGATCTTTAGGCATCTTAGGTTCAGACAGACTGCAAGCACTGATATTTATTTATTGATGTTCGTATGTTTATCTTTCTTTCTACATTAGAGTAATTGAAAAGTCTTCATGCGTACGGAAACTTGTTTATTGATCACACGTACACTACTGTAATAATATTTGTACTATCCCAGGCCAATTCGCTGTACTCTTTCTTGTTGAAACTTCATAAGCACCTCCGGTGTTATTTCAGGCCTTGAAGACACTCTGCTTCAAGTGAAAAACGTTCGCAGATTTCTCCCGCTACAACATGCACTTTCAATTTATCCACACAAGTAAAAGTTCAGAAGCATTAGATCTGGGAATCGCAGTGGCCACTACATTAGTTCCCGGTAACCAATCCATTTTAGTGGAAACTGCTGAAAAATTCAGTCTCGCAAGCATAATGAGTGGACGCCTAGTATTTTGGGAGAGGGGGAAATTCGTCGGCTTTAATTAGAACAAACAGCAATGAGGAATTCTTACAGGACGCTGAGGTAAAAATATATTTGTGCATTCAAAATTACGTCAATGAATACGGGTTCAAAGATTTTGATATTTCAAAATCCGCACCACATCGTTTACCTTCCCACTACTCTGTATGTCGTCGATTCCTACTAATGACGATTGCTATCAGTGTTACTGAATCTAATAGTCTGTCGAATCAATTCATCGTTAATGTAAAAATTGTCCTAATCACAAAACAATACACCCACAGCACAACCGGAACTTTCGGACAGGTGACTCTGTGGCAATTTAAAACATTTTTTATCTTCACAATACGATACTTGATTAACTAATCTAAATTTTAGCCGATAATCTTTCACTGCTCCGCCGTGGCTCAGGCAGTAGTGCGTCGGACTACGAATCGGGCGGTCCGGGTTCAAATCTCAGCCAGAACACTGGAGGCTTTTCTTGCAGTGTTCCCATGCCTGCTGGCGCTCTGAGGTGCACTCAGCCGTGGGAGGTAAATGCATTCGAGCGTGAGATTGACCACTCCATCTCAGTTCGTGCGGTAAATTGAGAATTTGTGGAATGCTACCTCCATATCCCCCATGGGCGTGCGCATCGCACAGTGGATACCTTTACCTGTTTTTAAGCTCTGACTGCTCGTACGGAGTAATACTTACCTCCATGCTCATGTATCCGTCATATGTTTCAACGTATCTATGATGAGTTCAATATGGTGTTAATACATAAAGAAACACACGATACAAAAACACAGTTTATTAGTTATTACCAAAGATATCATGTTTTTTTTTTTCAAAATTCTTACCACTACTATTTTCTCTTCCAGTGCAACAGAGTGCAACCCTCAAGAGAATTTTATTGAAATAATGGTCTTATTATCTTGCAGGTCTCCTAAATCGAAATCGCTGGAAAACTTGGATGTTGCTTGAAGCCGCTCATTTGACTCCAGACCTTCTCTTCAATAATAGAGTGAATAGTGATCAGTGTTTTTAGAACAGCTTTTCTTGCTTGCTGTATGGTGTATACGGAAACAGGAGTAACGCTATTAAAAGAAAAAGAAAAAAAAATGTTGGTACCAAATTTATTTGATAATCTTCGTACAATTTACACGACCCTCGAAGAGACACTAACCATACTATCTCTCCATCTGTTGACAATTTGGTGTAATAAAGCGTTGAATACGAGAATGAATGCTGGTTATCAAAGTTTTGATTCGGTTGTTGTTTACTGTATGAGATAAAAGGTAGCATCCCACTGTTCGTCTAACTCCTCTCGTTTGATATACTTATCACCCTTATTTATACCTACTTTCCCTTTACTTTCTTTTATTCTATTTATCAATTTTACATACTTTCTCTTAGATTCCTTTTATTCTACTTACGACATTTATTTGGACCTACTTTACATTAAATTATTTTTATTGTGTTTATCACAGTTTCTAGACCTACTTTCCTTTAGACTCCTTTTCATACTACTTATCACCCTTTATTTAGACCTACTTTTTCTTAATTCCTTTTTCATCTACTTATTCCACTTATTTAGACTTACTTTCCCATAGATATTCTAACTTCTTTTATTTTCTCTCTGTTCTGTATGACGGATTTTTATTGTCGTTACTTCCTTCGCTATGTGTTTTCTCTATGTGCTTTTACTTACTATCTTCATGTACTACCTTCTTGCTTTCATTCTTTTATCAATTATGACCATTTGCACCACGTAGTTTATTTCCATATGTTAGCTTTCCTCGTGATTCTTAGATAGCGCTCGTGCTTTTATATGTCATGTCCTGATTCTGATTTTGTCTAATGAATTATCAGTTGCTTTATCACAAGCTCAGCAAGGAACTTTTTCCCTTTTGAAATTGCGAGAATTACTATTTCGGTTATTCTAATATTTTTTTTATTTTAAAGTGTTGTAATTTTAAAAATACTTCTTGCGATTGAAAATTTTCGAATTTTATATCAAAATACGACAAATCAGTTGAGAATTAAAAAAGAATATAATTTTATCAGACGTTTACTTTAAAACAAATTGTTTTTAACTGATTGGTAATGATAAACCAATCCACTATATTTATGCAAAATTAAAAAGAACGCTAAAGGTTTTCTCATTGGGTTGACAATTGCGTTATTTTTTCTCGCTGTTTTGTAGCTGAGATAAAACTGACAATTTATTAAGCAAACGTAAAAATCCGTAAAACAAGTTCCTTTAGGCAGAAATCCAAATTTGGTACCAAACATTTAGAAGGACAAGTTAAAAGCAATGTTTTGAATCCGTTAGACAATCTCGTATTAAAATAGTAAATATGAGATTTTTTAATCAATATAGTATATCAGTATTCTTTTTCCAGTACGTCGTTGGTTCATTTTTAAATGTTATTTTTTTTTTTTTGCAAAATGTACAGTAGGTTTCTGTCCCTCATCTAGATTTTAGAGATTAAATATTAATGTATAATAAATATTATTATTATTAATTGTTCAACATCTCTAGTCCATTTCATGTATTGATAAAAACGTTTCTGTTTTTGTGTGTATAAAGAGGATGGTATAATAATTATAATATTACAAAAAAAAAAGACTTGTATTTAATACAAATACTTCTCAAACTTTAATTTGTGGTTATTTTTATTCCTTATCCTTTTGATTTATGATATCTTGTATTTCTCGCGTCCAATGTAGATGCTTTAGGAATTTAATAACTTTTTTTTTAATACACCTTATTCAGAAATTATAGAAAGGCAGCGCTGTAAAAACACAAAATCGAGAAATGTCTAAGTACTTTTTTTTTTGTTTGATTATTCCTGGAAACCTAACTTTTTCCATGCACGCAGTTACCTGATTTCCCCGACCCCAGTAAACTACTGAAAATTTCTAATAGTGTACTTAATTTTAAATACGATGTATATTTAATTGTTATTTTAAAAATGGAGTAAAATACACTAATTATAGAGGCAAATTAAACAGATGGAAAGAAAATATTGTTTTTAAAAAATGAGAAAATATGACAGAGATGCGAGGCAAAGATCTAAACAGTATATTAAATGTTCCGAGAAATCCGAGTAGAGATTCGACCCCATATTAAGAAAATGGCCGCTACAGGTTCTCAAAAATAATATTTTTATGGATAAATATTGAACGTTTAGATTTTAGGTACGGTATTTCATCTCCCCTTTGCCTACGTCCCTGCCAGCCATCATTCAGTTTTCAGAAATACTGGGAGCAAAAGAAAAGCCTTAACCGAGATTCGAACGCACATTGCTTAGGTAGAAGCAAATAATCTTACCGAGTGGACTAAGCTGCCAGACATAAGAAACACTAGATCCAAACAGTATAGGGGTCACAAATACTTTGACCGAACCCCAAAAACATAAACTAAGCTATTCCCACGACTTATGCCATGTTTTAATTGCTTTTCTATTTGTAAATTCACCATTCGTTGAGCATATGCTCCATTTGTATGAAAGCAAGCGTTACGAAACACTTGACCAGCATTACGCATGTTGTTATGATAAGAAAACCTTACATTCTACGCATGTGCACAAATCAAACTAGAACTGAAAACTGAGACCTTGCACATACGATAAAAGGAATTGCTTGGAGCTTTTCGAAAATTATTGTCGATAACTGCAAATACTGACAAGTCTCTTCTTAGTACTGGATATATCAAGAAACTTCCCAAAATATTTTAACAGTGTACTTTTCTCCGATATTTCAGCTAATTTGCGTATACTTAAATGAGAGGTAATACATTTCTTGTAGTCATGTTTAGTGAACTCGTGTTTAATCGAGCAATTTCGGTTAAAGTGATCCCGAGTTTACGATTCAATGTTGGCTCACCGTCATGACGGCATTTGAGAAGAAAGTCAGATAAATGCGGCAATAGGAAGTGAGTAGCATTCTCCTTGATAGAAAGCTGACATACCTTTGATGTTTCTGTTTGCTTTCTTCGGTGTGTATAGATCCAACGTTTGAAATACTTCTAATATAAAATCTCAATAGAATATCCTGAGATTGGTGATCTCCTTTTTCGGGATAGTCTTCACCGTTGGTGTCACTGTATTGGTAACTAAAGGCCTGGGCACACCGAACAGCAGTGTAAGACGCAGAGCTGTTATAGATGCTATATTGAAGGGCATGTAGTCTGTTTCCGTTCACATGGCATGCAGGCCAAGAGAATGAATCAGCCAGGAAGACGAATTATGACAATTTTAAGATGGACTGCAAGATCTACCTAAAGTTGGGTGAGGAAGTACCAAGGTCTTGTTATCTCACGTACGACATGAGCAATACTGTGCCCTTCATATAAGCTTTATCACGTTCTTGAATCAACACTCAATTATTTTCAAGTCCATTTGCATATTTTTTCCCCAACACCATTTTTTTGTATTGTAAGTGATTGACGATTCGTGATTGGTCATTTGTGTTGACGTCGTTAGAAAATGTAACAAATCAGAAGACAATCTCAGTGAAAAATTACAGTCTTTCGTGTTATGAAAGAGAAGTATATTGCTATAAAAAATACAGATATAATGTCGAGAAGGCAAAGACGAGTTAGTTAAAGTCAGGTCTGGTTTCCATTATAACGATGGATATAACGTTTAACACTCATTCCATGTGCTCTCGACCCCAACGCTGAAGCAGCCAATCAATAATCGACAGTCACAATACAAAAAGTCACGAATCCCTTAGAATAAAATAAAAGTAGTTTGCAGAAAGATATATGCTGCCCATTTAGCGCCTTAAGATGAAAGAAAAGGGTATTTTTGAACGTATAAAGTATTATAGAGTAATACAGTTTTCAAGCTAGGCATTTCCTCAGCATTTAGCAGAAATTACGTATCTCAACTTTTAAGACAAAAAAGAGGATAACCAACTTTATTTTTATTGGGATTTTATATTCAAAAGTACATACTATCTAAAGTTGGTGTTTCGAAAGTTTAGTCCGGGCTACAGGGACTAAAGTTACAGGAAATAGAGTTTGAATACTGGGTGTATGGGATATGGCGTTGCCATTTTTTCCTCTCTCTCCCCCTTCTACGGAGACGACGACCAGGAAATTAATAAAACGTTTTCCATACAATATTGCGGTAGAGTACGAGGAACGTAGAGTAGCACGAGTCTTGCACGTAGTAACATTTGGAGACCAATATGACGTATGACTATACGTCACACCGTATCCATAGCTACAGCGCTGGTGGGCGTGGCTAGAAGATATTGAAATCCAGTTATTTTAAATTACAACTATACACACTGATAATTATAATCTTTTACAGCTGTGAGTTGAAGCGTTCTTGTTTTAGAATGCAATTTCTGTGGATTTGACTGAAGTAAGGTAATTTTGGTTCATGTTATGGAAAGGTAAGGCTGTAAAATTTGCAAAATGTGGATTATTCCCTTTTCTCCTGGAAGCGACAATGCAATATATTCGTCTCTCTTTCGCAGTAGAGGGCGTAGCCCTTGCAAGAGCAATCATCAATAACATGCAGGTAGTGTCGCTAGAGACGTACAGATAATTCGAAAACAATTTCAAAAGTTTCCTTGCTTAGCTTTCTCTCGTTTAATTGGATTAGTCAAACTGAGATAAAAAAGGAACAATTTCGTTAAAAAAAAAAAGAGCAGGACGGAGGAAGAGAGGACTGCTTTTCTTAATGTTTATTTTCCTGTGAAGACAAACAACAGGAAATTACATTAGTCGTCCAGAGGTCGCCCTTCGGAAGGGTTGGCAACTCATTAAAATCAGAGTTTAACAAAAGAATGGGGTGAAAAAAGGGATGAAGCGTGTGTTAGAGAGAGAAACAGAGAGAATGTAGGGAAATTGTATTTGTTGTGATGCATTTTCATGGCATTGGAACTAACACAATGAGGAAATACATTGTAAACAAAAATGCTGGCAGGACAACCTAATCAAGTTAAATTCTAATTTCACAAATGAGTTGAAACATGACATAGAACTTGAATACTTTCTCTTTTATGAATGAGATGACAAATAATAGGAGAAATCGGAGAACAGATACATTGATTTACTCAAAATGAATGGAATACATTTTTCTATATTAATCCCAGTTGGAACAAATTTAGATAATTTGAATCACAATTTACGGAGAAATTAAATTATAGCTAAAATAAGAGTAACTGAAGTTTGCAAGATACAGGGTGCCCAGAAAATGGGATCATTTGATTAGAAATTCGAAGCAAACGCCGATGTATCCTTTAGTAGACAACAGTGTCATCTATTGACAACCTGAACTACTACAAAGTAGATAAATAGCCCAGAGCTGTTAGAAAGAATCTCCATGATTGCTGGATATAATTTCATGGAATCAACGATATGGCTCATTTTCCACCCAACCTGCCTTTCTCGGCAGCAACGAAGCTTTATGAAAATTGACTCAGTCCTCGTCGGGCGCCATATATGACCTGGTCCCTGTTAGGGCACCATATATATGTGAGGTGCTGTTTTTGTTTAGAAAGAACACAGATGTAAACAATGATGAAATTTCTGTTCTATGGTGGAAATAAAACAGAAAGAATAATAATTAAAAAAAATATGTCGAATAACTTTACCAGATTTCTTACTGTTCGTTGTTTAGGTTCAATTGTTTTTTGTTAACGACTGTATAAGATTGATTGAACTTTAAAAAAAGCATGAGTTTTGAAGCGTAGCGTAGTACACGCGCACAGAAGAAGATTCCTCCGACAGCTGAACGGCAAGTTGCTTACGAACTACTAAGGCTAGGCAATTTGTTTATATATCGTTCAATCGATATATATTTTGAAAATCAAAATTCCGATATTAAAAAAAATCTATATATCGAATATTGATATGTATAGATTTTTCGATTTGATCTATGTTCGGTTTCGAGATTTTTCCATCTGAATGCTATTCGAATCCTAACAACATTTCGGTTTCAACGATTTTCCATTTCGAATTTTCAAGTTGAACGATATTCGATTGCCAACAATTTTTTGATCTGAATGTTCTTTAATTTTCAACGATTTTTCCATATAAATCGATTTTCTTTTTTTCATTTTCGATGTATCTTTCGATTTCTAAGTGATATTGAAGTTCGATATCGAAATTCAGAAATCATACAATTTTATGTACTGCCCGTTCTGAAGTTTAGTCTACGCCCCCATATCCTCACCACATGACGCTTTACTTCCATCATATGTTTCAGTTGGAATTTATGCAACAAAATTACCCGTTTCAACATGTTTGCACAGAGCACTGTAACACGTCTTATGACATCTAGTACACTGATGATACCTGTTGACGTCAACTTTAACGGGTATTACTCATGGTTCCATCGGTTCCGGACAATAGAATGCAGGAAGGGTTGAATGTTGATGTGCGTTACTGCCAGTTTTTTCTGAACAACCTGTTTTTATTTATTTTTTTCGATTGTACAAAATAAAGCTTATATTATACAAACGAAACTGTATAATAATATAACGTATAAAGATTTAATGTGAATTGTACATAAAGGAGTGAGAAATAAAAGTAATATCAAATTGAGGAAAACAGTGCCTGATTCTACAAGTCTGATTACATTTCTTCACACTAAAGTGTACTTGAATCATTGATATTGAACATTCGCAGTCCACTTAGAATTTTAAAATATAGAAAGACTGTGATTTATTCAGTAAATTAGCTAAAGATACTTAATACGTAGTGAATTAATAACATAGTTTTAAACTAATTAACAGATGGTGTTTCTTCTATTACCAGAAAATAAATTACAGTAATTTTAGCAATTTCATCAAAAGACATTTTCAAGAATTTGTGTATCGAATGACGAAAATATCTTGAAGTATCTTCAGCGGGATTGAATTTAGGATCTAATGAGGGGCCTTGGGTAAATTCACTTTAATGATTGATTATACGTAATTTTGCTGTTGTTATCCAAACAACTTTTCACATATTAGCTATTTAATGACACGTAATTCATTCAGCTCGTATGTCTTTTGGGAAGGATCATGTTATCAGACGCTCATATGTGAAAGAAGTCTGGAAACGAAAATCTTTACGACGGTGATTATTATTTTATTGAAATGTATTCGTATGCACTCACTCATTATGTATGAGTGAAATAGTATCCGTATCAGATCTGCTAACCGCCTTACAACCATTAGATCCTGAATTCAATCCCGGAGAAGACACAAATGATCTTGCGTCTTCAAGGCATTTTCGTCATTCGATATGAGGAGGTAATGATAAACCACAATCAGTTCACGTTGGTCAGCGGTTTGCGGGTCATAAACCTAACCTACCTCTGGGCTGGGCAGAGAACCTATTATTTTATATGTGGAAGGAGTACGAGAATTTGTCGTTTGTAATACAGGATTAATGTAATTATTTTACTATTAACGTTAATAAACCTAAGTGCTAGAAATAGTTCATCGACTGGTGGATAAGTGATGATGACTCACTAATCATGTTGCGGAAGTGATGAAACGTGAAGACACGAAACGTCTTTACTTTAAAAAAAAAAAAAAGGAGGAGTTAAAAAATGAAAATGAGAAAGAGTTCTTGACCGACCTCCAGGGGACATTTCCATTGCATCTTGCGTGCAGCTTTTAGACAGAAACAACCAATTGCGGTTTTAAATGACGTCATTCCAATCCAGTTCAGATCAGCTGGTAGAACTCCTTGGAGGATTCCAGATCTTCTCAGGTTCTTTTATTTATTTATTTATTTTTTTTAAAAAGTTCTCCGTTCTTCCTTATTTTTGCTTTGTTATTTTTTTTCTTCTTCTTAATTCTACCTATCATCTAATGGTGCTTCTCGCCGAGCGAGTTTTGCTTGGGAGATGAAACTGCATTCTTCACTGACCACACGCTCGAGAGCTGTCACTTTGCATTAGTTCATTGGCTTCGCGATTTAAACCCGTGGCACTGAGTCACACACAAGGCTTCCTCCCGCACTAAACAACTCAAGTAGAAATAAACTTTATATTCCCCCCCTTCCCCCCCACCATCACCACTAGAGTCCTCTTCGAGCGACATTTTGATTTTGTATGCATGACAGTTCGTCGTATGACGTTACAGCATTTTTTCTCTTTTAGCAGCGAGTCTTCTTTTTCCTTAAACTTTAGAGACCAGTTCAAGAATTCTTTTTTTCACTTTTTGATTTTATTTTGGAAAGAAAATCTTTCAGGTGACTGAAAGAAAGGATGCCAAGCATATTGATAGCTTGTTTTTGAAAGACGATAAATATGGACACAAACAAGCATATCAACAGCTAGAATTAAATCTTTATTTACATGCGTAAGTTGAGTTCCGGTAACGTAAAAACAAGTTTTCTATCTTTAAAAAGAATGAATTATTTATGGGTAAATTGTCATTTACATACGTCATGAATGTCACATTTCTAGTGTGAATTTGAACCGTTTTCGTCCTTTCTAATGGCCTTATTAAGTCTTCAAGAAGCTCACGGTGAACCTGGTTCCTGCCTCTTTTCACGTCAATAGTGTACTGTTTTAAAGTCAAAATATCCTAACATAAATCTCAGTATTTACCAGTTGTTTGGCATTACAGAGAAAAAAAAAGTTTGCAAGGAAACGTTAATTCTAAACTAAGTTGGTAAGTGAAATTTCTGTCACAGTATAAGATATTTGAGGTGAGGAATTCTGTAATCATTTTTGGAGGAGGGAGGGATTGTTTTGAATTATTAAAGAGGATTTAACAGCGAAGATTGCTGCCCTCTGAAAAATTTAGTTGAGTTATAGGTAACCTACAGTTATATAAGGAAAATCACAGGTTGATAGTGGTGTCATAGGATAAAAAATAGTACCGGGGCGCTTAATTGACAAATTGCTCGTTAGAGTATAGCAAGTACTGTGTACATTAATGTATATGTACCTTCGCAATATAGTAATTATAAATTATAGCCATTAACGCCATTCCTATTACAAGAAAAATCAATCACACTTGTCAGTACATTCCTAGCCAAGAAACAAATTTGACCATTTCTCTAAAAAAAATTGCCGAAACTTTTTAAATTATTGTGGGTGTTAACTAAACAGTGACACGGAACAAGTAATTCGGCCAGACCCCCTTCCTGTGTGTGTGTGGGGGGGGGGGTCACCAATAAATTATCAAGCACACCCTCGTAACTTTAATTTTTTTACGGTCAAAAATTGATAGAAACCGTGCAAAACTCCACTTATACCTTCGCAAATTTTGACTTTACACCCCCCCACCCAAACTGTAATTCCTGGCGGAATCTCTGCAACAATAAGTATCCCAGTAGTGTAAGGCTACCAGACGTCCCGATTTAGTCTTTAACGTTTTTCTAGATACAGTACTTTCTACATTAAAAAAATGTTGAAAATTAAAAAAAAATCAATAATCACAAAGAGATAGGGCGCTCTTGGACGTCTAAAAAAGTACCGGGGTGACTTCCTGGTCAGCTCTGGTTTCCATTACACCTCTAGGGATTGGTATTATCCAGCATTTAAGCATAAAGATATACATACATTATATTGGAAATAGACCAAGTAGGGACAAAGAATTGACTGTAATCAGACATTAAATCTGAAAAAAAAAGTTAAATCAAGTTCATTTGATAATATATTAAATATTTTATCTAAAATTCGGTCCCTAGTGTTTGCGGCGCTAAAGTGGTATCAAAATCACAACAATCTATTCAAGTTTATTTTTAAAGTCAAATAAAGAGGATTTAAGTGAACACTAAGATATTTTTTTAAAATATAATTCTGTCCCTTCTCTTTCATAAAACAAACCATGATATGCTACCAACTGATTTAGTGAAGCTGGATCCCGTCTCATTTCTACGAATACTTTCGTCCGTTCTTCCAGTCTTTTTTTTTTTGGTCATAAAGCAAGATAGGTTGAAATACTGAAACTTTTTCCGTTTCATAGAAGATTTGTAGATTGTGAAGTTGGTCTCTTCGTTGCAAAGAAAA
Source organism: Lepisma saccharinum (assembly GCA_022664845.1). Lineage (NCBI taxonomy): Eukaryota > Metazoa > Arthropoda > Insecta > Zygentoma > Lepismatidae > Lepisma > Lepisma saccharinum. Next base: position 180,963 of record JAGDQP010000247.1, read on the forward strand.
AAAAAAAAGCACTTTAAATCTTTTTTTTTTTTTAATAAAGCATTTGACGGAAAGCAGACACTATTAGTTTTGGTTGCGAAGTTTCTTTCACATAACGAGGCACAAGGGAGCCAATTTAAAATCCCACTAAACTACCTTTGGGAAATTCCCATCACATTTTTCCCCTCCCAAATATAAATATATATAAAGTGGCAGGTAGAAGGAAAACTAACTTCCTTTCTAATATCTTCTAAACTCGAAACGTTCAGAATGACTCTGATTATACTTCGCATAAAAAAAAAAGAAAAAAAAGAAAACTTACCTGAGAGATGAAATAAAATACGTGCTGAGTGAAATTGAGTTTAATTTTCTATTTCCTTGGAGAGCAATTTTTCTTCCCTTAATAAGCAAGGTCCTTCAAAGGTACTGCTTATTTGCAGAGATAAATCTCCATTTAATATATTTCTTTTTACGTGTTTCGAACTAAATAGAAACGATGAAGGAGAACCAATTAAAAGGTTCAAAATGGAATTTCATATTATTATTCTTCCAATTAAAACTTTACTCAAGACAACACTGTCAATACCACACATTTTGCACATTTAAAGTATATTCTGTGTGGGGGGTGTCACCCCCAAATCCTCGAAAGCACCCCCCAAACTTAATATTTTATTTACGATTAAAAATCGATAGAATATATGCAAAAATCCACTTACATCTTCCCAATTTTGACTTTATACCCCCCACAAACTAAAAATCCTGGCGGAATCCCTGTATATCTCGGATCAAAACCAGTGTACTTGGCTCCCATGTTCATAAGTAGACCTAATGTGGTCTTTGGAAACTACTACATGAATCCAGTATGAACCTCTGACATATACGTACACAGTACAATAGTTAGACATATCAGTCATTGATGATTTTGCTGTAGGTTAAGTTTACCGTCTATGAATTTGCTGTCGATGAGTTTGGCGTGATGATTTTTGCCATCGATGAATTTACTATCGATTAATTTGCTATCGATGAATTGAGTTTCTTTTTGTGGATGAATTGAGTTTAGCGTCAATGAATTTAACATAGGTCTTTTGGTTCTGTCGGTGATTAGACTCCTTTTATGCTCTTGCGCTCTTACGCGCGTAATGAGAGTATTGGCAAACAGTGCATTCTCTAAAACAATGGGAACAAATGAGTCTTTTTATGCAACTGCATTGACGTAAATCTGCGCCGTGTTTGTATTATAGGCAGCGCGGCTCATTTGTCTACATAAACATGGATTGATAAGGCATTCAGCTTATTTTTTTCAGCAGAAGAAGCCAAGTGTTGCCAGGCGTTTCCTAGTCCAGTTGCTTAGAGACTTGTTGCCGCATGCTTAAAACGCATTGGCAACCTTTTATTTTAATCTTCTTCCTTTTTCTCCCAGCATCTCCCGCGACAAAAAAAAAAAAAAAACAAGCTCAATGCATTATCAATTTTTATGTAAATAAATGACTCTCGTAAAGCCTGCGTTGCATATGGGCACGGAAGCATAAAAGAAGTCTTAGTTTGGATGGTAAATTGTGCTGTCAATGATTAGCTTTGTCAGTGATTTGTCATGTCGATGAAGTGTATTTGTCGATAGTTTTGTAGTTGATGTCTTGATGTCTTGTAACCCAATTACAACGGATATCAATATCACTATTCAAATAAATTTATTTTTGTCGGAAAGAGACAAAACAGCTAGTCTGAAATTTCTTGCGTGCTACACTCACTCACGCACTCATCGGTTAGTGACCTCTAACTAACTTACGTAAAATACTAGGATTCTCTACAACGTCTGTTTATGAGAACAATAAAAACTAAACAATTAACAAGATGTAAAGTGTTTGTAAATGAGATGTACCGTTCTTAAGTTGTGAAAAAAAAAAAAAAAACTTACATATCTAAATTCTTGATAAGATGGTTGTCACAACCGTAAGAATAGTTAATCAATAAATATATTTCTTCGTAAACAAAAGTCTTGTCTGTTGTGTTGTGAAAAGTTGCATGTTTCCCGTAGGATAACGTGAGTTCATGTTTCTTTCTGCTCTGTTTTCATGTAAGTTTGACATCTGTGGGGCATTGGGTCTTGATAAGAATATATGATATAAAAGAGAAAAAAAAACAATACAGACAGATGGGAGAAACATAGTACTCTTGTAGGCGGAGGAAAACAGACCTTCTGTCGCCTCGAGTTTCCTCAAATTTGGAGCGAAAGGTTACACACATGTTTCAGGTGACACACGCAATAAACTCTTCTGACCTTCAGGAGGGTCATGGACAAACACACATATACACTTTGTAATCAATATTTTCTTGTTGATGCATATACGTACAGACGGCTACAACGACAAAAAACATGGTTATGTTCACGTGAAAAAAAAAATGTTCTTTATATTTTCATTTGAACGGAATGTTGGTCCTTGAAATTATTTTAAATCAAATGCATGGACGTGCGAACAGGGATAGCAGAGAATGTGACTGTTCTCGCAATTATTTTGAGGAGCTGTACATTCACACCTAGCTGGCTTTTCTACGCAATAACCTGAATAAATCCCATCTAGGGTACAATCTGCGACATCTCTTTCTGAAGACTATTTTGTGGCGGTTGGGTTTGTTTCGAAAGCGAGTAGAATTGTTGAATATGAGTAAATGTCCGGTACGGGAACTCTGCGCGATGCTAAGATACCTTTCCAGTAAGAATATTTGATTAAGGAACACTCTATCTTTGCTTAAGTGAGATTTGACTAGGTTGTATGGAATGCTTTCTTGAGAAATGAAACAAATATTTATAATTTTGGAGTTGATTACGAAATAATATCTTGAACTTCTTTATTCTCGAAATTCATACACACTGAAGATACATCCCTTTCCGAATGCTTGTATGTAGTTTGCTGGATACGAATACCATTAATATATTACTTCTTTTTTGCACTCAGTCTTTAATAGTCTTTGCAATATATTTATTGAACACCTCTTCTAATTCAAAACAACGCGCTTAGTTCACTAATAAAGCGATATATGTTTGTCACTTGTATGAATTCTCATGTATATCACACCGTTCCTTTTAATGACAAATACTTGCTAGCATATGTTCTCATACAAGTGTGTGTTAGATAATTAAAATATCAAAATAGATATAATTGAAGCTTAAAAGATAAATAGAAATGTTATATGAAGATGAAATGGATGTTACGATCGTAATAGATATAACTATATAGAGAATACTGTTTTTGATGAACTAACCTATTCTGTATAGAATAGTCAATTTCAGAGAAAGTTCTATCTGTATGAAACGTAATAAGGTTTTTCTCGTAACTGTATCTTGTAATGGCTTTTCACATGAACGGTACTTATTCATTTAGTTCGGTCGGTACTAGATGTCTTCCTGCGGATGTCTCTATCGTATACATTTCTGTCCTATCATTCTAGATCAGTCTGGATTCACTGCTCACGACACGTAGTTTAATTACTCAATACTGTCCAAATAATATTCTCCTTAACACTTTTGATAGTAATGGCATACACTCTTACTGTTCAATCTGAAGTCAGTTCCTACTGCAACTTCTAAATACTTAACTGCTGCGATGAACTTTAGTTTACTAATTCTACACTTCTTCTCTTAGTAAATTACTTCTTTAGTTAAAGCAAACTGAACGTTTTTATTTTATCATAAATACAGTTCTTGCATATGTATCCTATCCCGGTCTATCGGATGGTTCTTATACAGGGTAAGTCAAAATGATGGACCCGATTTCATAAATTTATTTTGTGAAATATAATGAACATATCTTAATGTGAGCTACGCGCAAGCAAAGGCAAAAGTTCAAAGTTTAGTTGAGTTTAGTTTATGTCCCGCGTGGTTGCATTGTCTACCGCTACGCGGCGCTGGAAGCGGTTAACGAAAATGGCGCTGACTGGAGTGCAGAAATCGTTCTGTGTAACTGGATTACCATGTAAGCAACTCTGTGATGAGTGTTCAACGGCATTTCCGTACCAAGTATGGCA
>JAGDQP010000248.1:0-46231 GCA_022664845.1 Lepisma saccharinum
ATTTTACAGTTTTTCTTCGATAAAGGCGAAAACGCAAGCCAAGCGGCTGCAAATGTGAATAGTGTTTATGGTCCTGATACTGTAACACCCAATCACGCGCAATTTTGGTTTCGTCGATTCCGTTCCGGTAATTTTGACGTCAAAGATGTACCACACACTGGAAGGCCAAGTGTCGAAAATGTTGATAAAATCATGGACATTGTCGCGTCCGACCGTCATGTAAGCACTTTTTCGACTGCCCAAGAGTCCGTGTGGAACCATTTGCATAAGGCTGGATACACAAAGAAGCTTGATGTATGGGTGTCACACGAGTTAACGCAAAAAAAAACTCATGGACCTAATTTCCATCTGCGAATCGCTGCTGAATCGCAACAAAAGCGACCCATTTCTGAAGCGGTTGGTGACTGGTGATGAAAAGTGGATCACTTACGACAACGTCACGCGAAAACGGTCGTGGTCGAAGCGCGGTGCGCCGGCGCAAACGGTGCCCAAGCCAGGATTGACGGCCAGGAGGGTTTTTGCTGTGTGTTTGGTGGGATTGGTAGGGAATTATCTACTATGAGCTGCTCCCCTACGGTCAAACCCTTAACTCGGAACTATACTGTCAACAATTGGACCGTGTGAAGGCAGCAATCGCCCAGAAGCGCCCAGCTTTGGCCAATAGGAGAGGCATTGTGTTCCACCAGGACAACGCCAGGCCACACACATCGATAGTGACTCGCCAGAAGCTCCGGGAGCTTGGTTGGGAGGTTCTTATGCATCCACCTTATAGTCCGGACCTGGCACCGAGTGATTACCATCTGTTCCTGTCCATGGCGAACACGTTTGCTGGTGAAAAATTCGCGTCAATACAGGCTTGTGAACATCGACTGTCTCAATTTTTTGCCAATAGGGACAAGGGCTTCTATGAGAGAGGCATCATGATATTACCTTCCAAATGGCAACACGTTATCGAACAGAACGGCGCATATGTGACCTAAATCGGATCATTCTAACTATGGTAAGTCAAGCCTTCAATGTCATGCAAAAATAATGGATTACTTTTTACTACACCAGATATTACTGGACCCCCTTTGCCATTTGAAATTTTCAAGTTGACCCCCCGTACCCCTATTTGGTGGGGTCTAGGGTGGAATTTTTATAGCCCAAATTTCAAGCCCCTGAAAATAATGAAGGACGTGTTTTTGCGTTTGCTCATATTCCCAGTCGTTTCGAAGATACACGGGATGGCAACGGATTTTATGGACACCGTGTATATTATTACAATGTTGATAAATTCATTATTTTGAGAAAGTCTTATAATATATAGGAAATGTGTCCAGAAGTATCGGTATCGGTCGAAAAGTGGTATCGGTACATCCCTAATTATTTCTTCAAACAATAGTGAACAACTCGTTCATCGCCGCCAATCGAGTCATTCAAATTTTCATTTCTATTTTTCACTGTGCGTAAATCTTTTATGAATTTCTTCTAAAAGTATTTATTGATGTACAAACGGTAATTTCGTAGGGAGCTGATTTCGTATATATCCTCTTTTATTCCTTACTCATATAATTAAATGTAGTACATAAAATAATACTTTAAATGAGACAACTTATAAGGCCTACACTATGCGAGTTAGAAATTCATGAAAATTAACATTAACATCAAGAAAACACCTTGAGCTGGAAGTCTGACATCAGTTCTCGCATACCAAATGTTCAAAATATGGTGAAATAATTGGCTTGGCTTGAAGCAACTCTCATTACACTCTTTAAGTGTTCATTGGTATGTTGACTTAGTTATAATGTGTTTAGTATGGATAACAACTGTTCACAAAGATATGTTCTAACAAGCATTGAAAGTACTTTGGCAGTAGTCATTTTTGTAAGGATACAATTTTAAATGTATCATGAAGGACTAAATTACATTGAAAATCTATAACTTCAAACTGTATTTCTCTTTAACACTTTCATCAGCAGAAAAGGGATCAGACAACAAAGAAAATGAAGGTTCCGGTTGTTCAAAATCCCTAAAGCTTACATGAAACTCGTATCGGATTTCTGATATTAACGTTACATAATAGCTGATGTGACCCATGGGACATATTCTTACAGTTTCCATGGCATTTTTCAATGATGACAAGTAAATCTTGAGTTCCCACAGTCTAAGCTTGGTTTGAAAGGTTTTAACATGATCATATAACCGCGAAACTATTTTGTTCTTCCCTTAAGTGGCAATTTAGTATTTTAATACATTCATAGAACTAGCTGCGGGTAAAACGTAATAAAAAGTTCATATTTTGCTGTGGCCAAACATCTCTGTATTAGCACATAACATAATTAATATCCAGAGATGATTCAATTTTTGTCACATTGAAACTGCTACTTTCAAATCAAATTCATCTTCTACCATTCAACGGTACCAATTGCGTTGAGTGAAAATGATAAGAAATTATAATTTATAGAAGCCTTACTATAAATTATACAGTGAATGTTTAATCAAATACTGTTCAAGTGGAGAAAGTAAATTTTATGGATGTAGAAAGTTTTTAAACATAAGAAAAATATGTTCCTTGGGAAGCCAGTTTCAGCTTACGACCATTGATTTTATTCATTTTCAAATCCAAAAGAAAAAACTCCATGTGTTTCCTATTGCGGTTGTGTTTTATCTGAGGATGTCACTAGTTCTGTGATGAAACTATTTTATATTTTAAGGAAACTAGATACATTGCTTGACAATTCGGCATTACATTTTCTCCACGGCTGTGTATCTGCACGAAACGACCAGTAGAGGACACTAGGGCGTAGTCGTGACCTTCGGAATAAACAGTGCGAATCGAGGGCCGTAAGAACGTTAGACGGTTGGAACACGGTAGCGGTAGGTTTCAGTGCAATACTGTCGTGTATTGAAAGATGGCAGGAACGCGTCATCAGAGTGCTTATGATCGTGGAAGGGTAGTTGGTCATCTTGAGGCAGATCAAAATGTCAAGGAGGTTGCGCGTGGGATAAGAGTCACACGGAGTGCGATTTTCCATCTGAAAAAGACACCGTGTCAAGAAGGAATGGTTGTGCGTGTGCATAGGGAAGGTCGAGGAATGGGTACCACAGCTTGAAAGAATCGTTATGTATCCCTTTTAGCGTTAAGGAATAGATCAACCACTCTGCGCAGATTCCTCAAGATGTTGCAAGTGTATCAGGCACCCGTATATCCCTTAGAACCATTTAACGACTACTGAATAGTGTCGGGCTCGGAAGCCAGTTCGGTGTGTGCCATTATCTCCTGAACATCGTCGTTCTAGATTACAGTGGTGTATAGAACCTCGTGATTGGGATCAACGGTAGCGGTACATGGCGATGTTCTCAGATGAATTTCGGTTCAGTGTGGCGATCGATTCAGGACATCAACTGGTCTGGAGAAAATAGGTAACACGTTACCGTTAGCAAAACGTGTGTGATGTGACAGTTACGGCGGTCCTGGAGTCATAGTATGGGTAGGTATCATGACGAATTTAAGGAGAATCTTTCACGGGAGAACGGTATTGTGCCGAGATCTTCGTGGAATATGTTCGTCACTTCCGTGGTGCAGTAAGTCGTGACTGTTTTCATGGACGATAATGACATCCCCACAAATCTGGTCGACTTGCGAAGGTTCGCGCGAATGGAGTGGGCTGCGCACTCGCCAGAACTGAATCCCATCGGATGGTACTCCTTCCTTGACCCCCACCATTCACAGGCACGGCTGTTCCTCTTGACACAGTAGGGTTTTTTTTTTTTCAGTCGGGAAATCACACTCGGTGCGACTCTTACCGCACGCGCAAACTCTGTGACATTTTGACCTGCTTCAAGGCGACCAACTGCCCTTCCACGGTCATAAGTACTATGATCACGCCTTCCAGCCATCCATCTTCCAATAGAAAGTTCACTTTACACTACAGTATTGCACTGTACGTTCCCTTGCCGTGTTCGACCGTCTACCGTTGTTACGGCCTTTTGACCAATGTTTCTATATTCCCTACGCTCTCGACGGACTGTGGTTGAGTATTGCTGATAACGGCGCTCGATCTGAGTTCGCACTGTTGTTTTTATTCCGAAGGTCACGACCACTCCCTAGTGCCCTCAGATGCACAGCGGCGAAGAAAACATAAATCCCGAATTTTAGCTGTTCCCTAGCAGTGTAGATACAGGTTACGTAAGCTATTTAATTAATTTGTGTAGGCACTAGAAACACACAAATGTTTATATTTGGTAGCATTGGCTGAATTTTCACGTAACTAGTACAGGTCTAACTTTAATACACAGGTGACAGTAGTCTAAACTTGTGAATGGCGCCAACACACTACTGAGAGAGTTATCCTACCTGGAAAGATACGGAAGTAGTAGTTATCGGAAAACATACAGAACAAAGAGAAATAAACAGTTAAAAATTCTATTGAAAATGTAAGGTAGGAATAGATGTGGAATTCTTTGGATTGGAAATCCTGTATTAGACAAACAAGCGTAGTGCGATTATAGTGATATTCAATGCTGCTAGTTTGATTTTATGGTTTCTCATTTAAGAGCATATGAATTTATTTTTATGTATTTCTTTATTTCAAGGTCGGTTTCTCGATATTATGTTCCCTGAGTTAGTAAGATCATTTGTTTTTGCTTGTAGAATGTAAAAATTTATTTTGTATATATATATATATATGCGTTCCGTTCAGTTTAATATTATTGCAAGAACAGATAATAAAATTATAGTGTTGTTTTTATTACGATTTTCGCTTTAGGTACATATTTAAGTTAGACTTTCCACCGATAGTGTAGTGAAGATGGACTCACTGTCATGAAATGTTAATTTTTTTTAATGACTTAATTTATAAAGAATATAAAGAACTAAATTTTAAATTGATTAAGAAAGATTATTTGTAAGGTAGTGTGAAAAAAATATTCCATGAAAGTGTTAACACAAAATCAATTTGCTGCTGTTGTTTTTTTATGTGAACGTGGATTTAATAATTGATATTACTGCGTTCTAGCGCGATTCAGAAATCGAAATACAAATATATGTAAATAATTATGTATTGGATATGCATAACAACACTTCCCTCACAAAGAAAATGCAAATGTAATAACATGGATATTTTTAAAAACAATATTATTAATTTCAATTATTCCATGTTGGTATAACATTACGGTGTTTCTCTTCTTTCTTTTTGGATGGTAGCAGAAAATAATAAACATTTGAACAACAAAAACTAAAAGATTAATACGTTGGAAATAGTATTGTAATTTATGTGTACGAAATTAATTCATAGGTTTGCTTCTCTTTCTCTCTCATTTTCGATTGTTGTTCTTGTAGGATTAATTTTTAATTACATAATAACATAATGACATGCACAGTTAGTTTTTAATTTTATTTAATATTACGCATTAACAGTTTCACGACTAACAGTATAGTCCGAGCACCATTAATATTTCAAGCTGACGGAGCCCGAATATTACTCGGATAGTAACACTATTTTTTTATTATTATTATTATCACGTAATGGACGTTCTGAAAATTCATGTAGTGTGTGGGTTATACCTCTAGCCTTATTCTACTGAAATCTGTGATTTTAAAAATGTAGAATGTGTTGCATTTTGCGTGTCCGTAAGGGCTACATCTCGAAAGTATTCATAAAATAAAAATGCAACAATTGCTTATACATTATACTAGCTAAAAAAAACGTCCAAACTCCAAAGTAATTTAACCGAGTACCGCACGTGTCATGATCTATATATTTTTTACCTGATATTAGACCTTTAAAATTGTGCCTTTTTTGTTTGTTTGAAAGAAATTTATGGTTAATGTAAAGCAACGATCTCCAACAAAAGATGGCAGCACTATCTCCGTACATGTCTTAATATATTTTTATCGTTGCACAAAATGTCAATGCTGCTCCTGCAAATTCAAGCCCATAACAATAAAGCTCTTTCAACAATAATAATAATAATAATAATCGGAATTGATCGAACTCTTGAATTGGTTAGGAACTTCCTTCCCTGAAAGTTAAAACTCTTTGGTCTTTTTTTAATTAGTTAGCTTTTATTAATAGTAAATACGGCGTTTTCGCAAACGTGCAGAAAAATATTCTCATACATTTGAAGCATGTTGAGTATTCTGAACTTTTATCTTTCTGTTGCATGCAAATTCACGAATTTGGCGTCCATGAATTCTATAAACACCCTGTAGAAATGAGTATTACAGTAGAATTTGAATTATAGAGATCACAGCGTCATATGAACCTGTATAGATGTAATCTATTCAAGAAATGATCATTAGCAATTTCTGGTTAATTAGTTCATAATTACTGAGCTTCACAAGGTTCAATCAAGAATAGGTGTTTGCGTTTACGTAAGTTCACTGTAAACAGATTAGCAATAATATGCAGATGATAATTGTGTGGGGGAAGGGTTAGCTGTTTTCCCAGAGAGTAGGTGCTTTAAAACAAATCTTTGTGTTGTTTCTGACCTCCCACTACGTTATCAGTTGCTTCCTTGATTGGTCAACATTTTTTCACAGTTTTTCAGCCATTTTGTGTTCGTTAGTTGTTCTAGCTACTTTGGTAGAGTAGATTCAACATTTCGTTTTTGAAGGGTACTCTTCTTTTTATAGAAAAGAGCTTTTCGCAAATATAAAGATCGCAGGATAAGTAAATGTATCTAGTTTGTAACGTGCTCTCCTAAAGCTAGATGGCAGCACTACCTCCGTATGTTTCTAATTTATACTTATTGTAGTAAGAAATTGCAATGCTGCTCCTACAAATTCAAACATAGAAAGTTCAAACTTTCAGATGAAAAACAAGTTCAAAAACATTTCAGGAGTTCTATTCCTGCCGATTCTTCATTTTCTTTTTTGTTGATTGTTGAAATTTCTTGATTATTATAGTGAATATTCAGACCTGTAACAATGTTCTTTCAACAATAAAGGAAAAGAGAAAATAATAAATCGGCATGAATAGAACACTTGAAATGGTGATAAACTTTCTTTTCTTGAATGTTTGAAGGCTTTTAGCGACTCCAGTCTCGAAATTGACTTCCGTGCGAGAAAAAATGTAACTTTGCACTTTCGTTTATACAAAAGTTAAATGGTGTAAAGTTGATTGTGCGTAGTAGTACTGAACGTGTGATAATGGACTATAAGGTCCTCGGTTCAAATCAAACCGTTTTGGAAACACGTGTGAAGGAAGTAAACAAAAAAAGAAATCACCTCATGTGTTTCTAGGTTGCGTGGGAAACAGGCCAACGTTATTCTAGACATTCAATGTTTACTTTCCGTGTAGAATTAGATAAACTTTTTTTCTAATCTTCTACAAAGCCATATTTGCTTAAAACAGGAGGCTTCTTGGGCTTCGTCGGAACCCGATATTGAGAGTCGCCCGAGCCGGGTGGTGAAGAAACGCCATGATATTCTTGATGGATTAATAAAGTTATGGTTTTGTGGTAGTATTGTTGGATTTAAGATTTTAACTATTGAATCCGTGAATGTTTGAAGGAGAAACGGAAATTAGCACACAATCCTTTTTTTTAATCCTTGACCAATTCAATTCAGTTTTAGCGGTAATTTGCGTGGCCGTGGTGTAACGTCACACAAGGCTTACATTTTGTTTTGCTAGTTCCAGGGTTCCCACTCACCTGGAAAACCTGAAATAGTCAGGAAATCCAGCATAGAACTAAAAAGTCAGGGAATTTCACTAAAAATATCTGAAAACCTGGAAAAGTCAGGCAATTTGATAGCTTATTGTTTGAAGTTCATTTAGCTACAGCAGGCATTTAATTTTAGATCGTTTTTGAAATTACATGGAGGCTAATGTGCCAACCATGAAGCAATTGAAGAAAAGAATACGGTGAAATATTTTGATGTATCTTTATTTTCCCGTGGAATTATGATATGTATATACAAAATGGGGTACGTGGAAAAGTCAGGGAATTTGATCTTGGCAAATTTTTAAAACTATATTAATTAATATTCTCTTAATTTTGTACTATGATTAATGGCTGCTTGAAACTGCATACTAGTTTTTGTTTAATAATTGAAAGTTATCAAGAATGTTTTAGAGTAGAATTTGTTTCATATCTACCTCTCTTTTATACTTAACCCACAGAAGAGCTGTCGATCACGAACAATGCAAACAAAGTACGGACGCGCTTATATTCATACGAACGAGTGAGACTAATTTTTTAACTTTTTAATAGTCATTGTGTTCTTAAGGAGTCCAGATGAAATGATTCTTTCTGATTCGTAACTATACTGTGCGATACTTAATTCTCTGTAACTTGTTTATTTTTTGACTAATGCTCAATTTAAACTGGACAAGGGCGTCGAGCTGCTCCGCGGGCTAAAGTTTGCGAAACCCTGGCTTAGATTTACAGATAGGTCCAGTGAATTATATTCCGTTAAGATGTGCTGTACCGATTTGGTTCTTTGAAATAATTTGTACTGTAAAAGTATTGTTAAATCTTTGTTAATCCATTCAGTAAAGACTGGAACATTTGGAAAAAAGCAGAAATATTATTATATGTTGTGCACATAGTATATATCAGAAATTTTTTATCCTCTAATTGCGGCATTCTGTAATAATCTTTTAGATTAACAAGAAACCTTGTTAAGAGAGAGTGTGGAAAGGTTCAAGATTTTTTTTTTTCTAAATAAGTAAAAGTACTTTTGCTTTAGAAATTTCAGATTATTTAATTTATTGTATACTGTTGTTACCTGCATAAGTTGAACAAGAACCTCAAATATTCTTCACATTCGTAACATGCCATTGCATATTTACATTTAGTTTGATGTTTTTCTTTTAAATTAATTGAACAATAAAATACAACCACTGTTTTCCAAACGAAGCTTAACTGTGTTTAGGATCGGGAGGGTTATGTATGTAATCTCTTTCCGAGGTACTCTCTCGAACGACTATTTAAGATTTCGAATGTACCGCTGATATCGATAGCAGGTTATTAGGTCCTCGCTATCTTCTGTCAATTAAAATAACTTCCATATTGTGATTTTTAAAATTAATATATCGTCGCAGATCTTACAAAAAAAAAAAAAAAACCGCACTAAATTTGTATTGAATTCCGGCATACGCACCACTATCTGCCGTTAATGTTACACCACCATGTGTTGAAGAAACGGATAACTACTTCGGGGGTCTTGTAAGAATACAAGTCAAAACATGCAGAACATCTTTTTCTCCTAAAGCGGCTGTGGAAGGCGGTATTGTAAAATCGGCAACGATTGTGCTCGGAAATCTGAGAAGATTAAAATAATAGAACGGCGTAAAAAAAACGAGGTAAAATTGAAGGGTCTACGTAAATTTCTGGCGTAATTGTCCAGTGCTTCATTGTTGATATCGAATGGGAACACTGTAAACACCAAATCATGTAATAATATCAATTAAACATCCACACAGAAAACGGTATTTAAAAATGAACGACCATGACGCGATATAGCGTCAGTCGGATCTTAGATAACTGAAGCAGCCGTCGCTATATCGTGTCGATCGGGCTGAATGTGTTAAAGAAAACTTATCCACTTTATTGCAAATATTAAGGACGTTGATTAGTATTGTATTAGAATAAGACAAGACTGAATGTACAACCACGAGTACACTGAGGGTCATAGACATAGAGGCTTCAGATTGTGCACACTAGTAGAATGTAGTTATGGTGACAAACTGAAGGGTTTGATGATCTAAAATAGAATCATACAGAATAGCGGTAAACTTCCGGGTGGAGGAGGCATGTGAACGTAAATACCTTTAGATATCGTGATTTCTTTCAGACTTTTAATGCAAATCTATTTTCTTCTAAATAACTATCACGAGCTTGCTTTATATTGCGTTCGACTGGGTTTATGCATTATTCGTTAATGTAAAAAATTGTCTCCACAAATAGGTTGATTTACCGAAATCCTTTCATTTTCTAATTTTGCTGGATAGAACCAAGCCTTAATGTTGCATCATACTAAAATTTCATTATGGAAAGTTACGTCGATGAGGGTTTTGCGTCAATGTCTTACTACTGACTTATAGTTTACGTGGGTTTTGTCACAGATCGCACTTTTTTTTTAAAAAAATAAAATATTTTAATAACAGTTATATATCAACGTGGATAATGTACGATAAATTTTTATTTATGAATGTGCAGAGTGGGTCAGTCTGCTTCCGAATGTGCCAGGGCTTACCGTTAACACCGCCACTGTTTGAGACAGAGGCAATTTGGCGATGCGAATATCTTTGGGCAAGTTCAGACGAGTGTGTTTTGTTCTTCCCGTGCATCGCATGCGGGTGATATTTATGCTCTAAGCAGTGTGGACCAACAGTTTTCAGTGGATTTCAAACTACTACAACATTCGATGTGTCCCTGCCGAGATCTAATCCCGGACCCTTTGATCGCAAGAGACGAGCATAACCACTCAGCTAGCTGGAACTCTTATGGAAATAGTAATTTTATGGCTTCGAAATTACTTTACTTCATGAACGAGATCAGTAGTGAATAATGAGTATCACTTCATTCTGTCTTAGAATAAAGTATGGTGGCTATTTTACCTAAACATCATACTGAAAATTAAGAAAGGCATTATTAACAAGTTCCTTAATACATCAACAATGTAGCTAGCTTGTCCACAACGTCTATATCATACTTGAAGTGTTGCAGCGTTGCTCTTGACATTAAAATCTCAGCTTTTGACGTAGCAAGGTTCGTTGTGACTTTTTGTGCTTCGAATACGAAGTTAAAGAAATATGGCTCAAATTTTCTGTGCAGACTATCAAAAAGTTGTGCCGCTTCTTGGGCGGGGGGGGGGGGGGACTAGTTCAGTGGTAGATCAACGTTGCAGCTGTATCCTATTTTGGTGTAGTATACGTTGTGAGATCACCTGATAATATTTTGAGAAAATTGCAGGTAAAACAGGAAACGTCGTATGTAAAATTAACAGATAGCTCATATTTTCTTACTTTTTTAAAAAATTCGCATCTCTTAACTTGGCGAGGCTACATTTTGACATTTTAAGATTTTTTTTTTTGTGTGTGTGTGTGTTATGGGGCCAAATTCAAAGCTATCGGTTCTTTAATTCAACTTGCCTTTTGCGAGAATTTCTTACTTTAGTTTGATGAACATCCTTCAGTGTGTATAGTTGGTGAATTACCATCGTACAATAGGACTTGTCATTCAGCTACATGAATACAATATAATAATAATTAACATATTCGGTTAATTGTACATTATAAAATAAAATAGAATATAAGCAAATAGATACGATACAAATATAATTAATATAGAAGAATAATATATACATACATAAAATTGTAATTTATGTGCCTCTGAGGTATTTATAAGGGGAGAAATAGCACTTCCGAAATTTAAAAATAACCGCCATAATGCTGAAGAACATATTTTTATATTTTCTTTTGTATAGGTTTGTAAGTTGTATACCATTGCGCCATAAAGCACGAGTGATCTTTTCTGTATGTCTCGTCTACTTTGTGGAAGGTGGATATTTTTACTCTGCCTGTAATTATGATTATGCATTGAGCTGTTTGCTGCGAAATAATAAAAATTTAAATTCTTTTTTAATTAAAACTACAGATTCAAATATTACTAAGTCTACTGGAGTAAGATGTTGCAATGTTTATATTATTAGTCTTTTCTTTAGTTTACAATGGTTCGTGGTGTCCTCATATCTTGCAACGTTAACTTTTTTCCTGACGGCATACAGTGATAAAATTTTGCACAGCGACGTATGTCGGGTGACAATACAATATTTCATTGTTACCAGGGTTGGCAAAAAACATGTTTTTTTTTAATAAAAAAAAAATCGGTTTAAACCTGTTTTTTTTTTTTGTTTGTTTAAACCAGGTTTATTTGCTTTAAATGCTTTGCTTTATTTATTTATTTATATTACGTATGGATAGAAATAAATTTGTTTCTCCTTAATATCCTTATGCAGCAGCGGGGTTATGAAGGACGGGACCTACAGCTTAAAGTGGAATCCTGACCACTACTCGGTTTGCACCTGAGAGAAATTGTCCTGCACCTGGACTCGAACCTGGGACTCCTTGATTACAAATGCGATGAGTCTATCAACCCATCCACGGAAGACACCTGTTAGAAATACGTTGTACTGACCTTGTATAGTTCTGAATATAATTAAGAGTCATTTCAGAAGTACAAAAAGATACACAACTGCACAAGTGAAATCACTGTACAAAGTTATACACATTATTAAAATAAATGGACAGTTTCAAAAGTCTACAGAGTTCAGATCTAATTTACTCCAAGCTAGTAGCCGAGTCAGAAATACATAGACTTAATTTGCATATCAATAAAAAAGTTGAGTAAAGATAGTACGAATTATTTGAGTTCACTCTGGCTTTTTTAACCATCCATACATATTTATACATACAGAAAATACTTTAGATAACAATAAATTCGTTTTCTAGAGTTTTATGTGAAAAATCTTGTACGAAATTTAGGTGTATTTTATCAATATTAAACATTATTAAAACAAAAGAATATTTAGAATTTTTGCTTTGATTGCAGTTGCGTAATAACGTACGTCACTGGGTGCAGTCGATAAATTTGGCCAACTTCTATCAATATACAAAGCATTGTTAACTTTGCACTGTTATATTTTAGCATTGTTAACAAAGCATTGTTGTATTTTAGCAAAGTTAACTTTGGCTTCTCTATGAAACAACAGGCATGTAGGCAAACAGAAAGATACAGTTTGGTTTAGTTTTCTCTGTTTAGGCTTAATGTCCTTATGTAACAGCAAGGTTATGAAGTCCAAGTTCTACTGCTTACAGTGACATCCGAACCACTACGCGGTTTGCACTTTAGAGAAGTTACGTGGTTCCTTCGAGAATCGAACCCGGGATCCCTTGATTATAAGGCGAAAATTATATTATATAAAATTAACGCAGTTTGTTTAATTTGTGGAATAGTCACCATGGAGTTCACACTATTTGTGGCATTTTTGCTTTTAATTAAAAAACAAAAAAAAAACACCTGGTTTAAACCAACCAACCCTGATTGTTACTTTCATGTATTTCTATATATTTTAAAAGCATATATATATATATAAATATGGACTTCTTTATCCTAAAGTAAATACTAATCTGCAACCAGCCTGTCGTTTGACTAGTTACAGAAAACTTCAGGATTTGGGTCACAAAACATTAGAAAAAAAAAAGTATCCGAACACCGAAATAACTTGAAAAAAAAAAAAAAATCTAAAGACATACTTTTCTTAAATAATTCGTACTAAAAATAAAAAAACAATTTTATTTATGCATGCATAAATGCAAAGGGCGCGCCAATTCAAGAATTTATAAAATTACTGTATATGAGAGCGCGGCCCATGCTTTTTAGTACGAATCGTTTAAGAAAAAATGTGTCTTTAAAAAATATACATTTTTTTAACTAGTTAATCTCACTCTTGGTGAAATATAAACCTGTTCTACGTTTCTCAATGTTGAAAGTACCCTTTCTCAGGAAATTTTACCTTCCACGGAAAAATTACACAAATCGAGTACTGCTGATTAGTTTTGTAATTGACAGAATATGTATTAAAAGTATTCGTGCTATGAACGAATAAGAAAATCTTACACGTTTCGCGTTGTTCGATAAAACGAAATTGGTTCGAAATTTCTGATACCTGGTTACTTCATTTTATCATACGCCTGTTTTACGTAGAACGTATTTATTTTTGAAACAAATCCACGAAACCCTGTCTTGCAATCCCTGTTTAGCTCTCAATACTTTTCAATTCGAGAGTCTTCCAGTTGTTGCTTATATCTTTTAAAATACACAAGGTACAAGGAAAATGGCAAGACTTTAATAAATTACGAATTAGTCATTATTTTGCCGTTACATCTTTTTACTTACAACATATTTATGACTCACATAAGCATACAATTTTAATAATCAATTTCCTAAAAACGGCATGAGACGCATTAAACTCAACATATTTAACAATTTATCAGACATCTATTAATATTTCCTAATTTACATACATGTAAGTATTTATTAAAATTCTGCTGCTATGTGATATTTATTTATTTACTAACAAAATGGACATGTTTCTTTTTAGTGACATGGTGATATAATAAATACTAAATCGCGATACGGATGTATGCTGCTGCTTCACCTCAAATAAAAGAAGAACGAACGTCTTGGATTCCTGGTAAGTTAAGAAATTCTTACTGTTTTTGTGGTACCTTGCTAAAATCAAATGGTGCATTCATTTGTATTCTGTTCTTGTAATATTCTCAAGAGAAAAGCTAATTGGTAATTGACTTTGTTCATTAGTAGGCCTAGGTGCCTTCTGTTTATTGCTGCTCTTATCAGAGTTTTTTGTTACTTCCGCTCAGTCTAGCAGATTATCCAACAAGATAATTCTTCTCTCTTCCTTTTCTTCTTTCAATCAAAGATGTTTTTAATATTTTTCATTTCCACATTTCAAAAGCCTCAAATTGTTTGTCAATTTCCGTGAAGGTCCATGCTTCATGACTATACATAAAACAGTGCCCATGTCAGAATCCTTTTTGCGGTGTGTAGTTATTATTTTATTTTTCGTAGTCTTTATTTAGTCTTTTGAGGCCCAGTTTTGCGGTTTCTTTATACAGGTTTTCTTTCAAAGCTAAGAGCTTAATAATAATAATAAAAAAAATACAGTCGTTAAACGTATTAACGTACCCGTAAGTTACAACACAAGTTTCTCTTAGATTTCTGCCAATGACTGATCTTGGTTACAGAGAGCAAGACAATGCACAGTTCGTAGGTTGAAAATAGATCGCATGCCATGTATTACGTGAAACAAAATTATTACATCCGAATATAGTAATTAGATTAATTACCATGGAAACTAATTACCAAAATTAAGTCGTAAGTAATTATTGTTTATTAACCATAACAATAATCCAGTACAGATTTGTTTCTTTATAATTCTAAGATAAAAAAAAATACACTTTACGTAGTAAGCAGTTAAACTAAGTACAGTATATTCAAAATTATAGGCAGGTGGTTTTCTTTATGTTTGCACCAAGACACGGAGGTGGAATGGATATTTAATGTACATGCTTCTCTTTTATAGCGTTGAGGATTTTTTAAAAATTGTAAATATAATTTTAAGAGGGGGAAAAAAAACTGGAACCAAATGTAGGAAAGCAATACGCATTGAGGATTTAGTCCAGACCATGAAAATTATTTAAAATAAGATTTGCTGTATAGTGAGCATTAACGATGGTTATAAAAGTGATTAGAACCAAAAATGGAACAGTTTTATTATACAATAAGGCATGTCTAGAATAAGAATGATTGTAGCCAATAAATGTCCATGACGTCTCCTATATACGGAAGGAGCTGGTGGACGAGCGGTAAGCGGCGGTAGGCCATCGGCTCGAAAGTCCCGGGTTCGAGTCCCGGCATGGGTGTGGATTTTAACAGCTAAAGGTGAATCGTGACGGGCCGAAGTCCAGAGTTACTAGACTGGTCTATATAAAAATAAAGGTTACCAAAGTTTTACGAAAGGAGCTGTTCTTATGACCCCCAGTGTCGTGTTAATGTTAGTATTATGAGGATAACAATGCTAAGTGACTTTATAACGTAAGTAAAAGGGAAATCGTATTCAATTGTAGTTCTTAGCACGTTATTGAACTATATTTTAGCCAGTTTGTCGAAATTGTTCGCTACCGTTTTCTCAATATATGTCAAAATACGTAAAATAATACCTGTGCAAACAACAAAATATGCAATTCTGAAATGGAAACGCAAGTGATTTTCAATGTTTTAAAATGCGAAAAACTTAGCTTTCTGGAAATACCTTATATACCTTATAGTAATATTTTTTCTCGCAGTTTGACTATTTTCTTTGAAGCTTAACTGTCGCCACTAGTCTGGAAAAGTCAGGGAATAGCATTCAAAACATGATAAAGCCAGTGAATACTGAATTTGAATTTTGTGCTTTCTTCAATATATATGTTCTCTTGAATTTCCATTTTGCTAAAGCTCTTATGTAATAAGATGCGCCTGAAAAAATTTAGTGATTATTCTTGCACGTAGAGCTAATGATTTGAAATTGAATTTCCACGAGGACAATTCTGTGATTCACGGAATTTGTTCTGGTCAAATAAGTGTGGACCCGAGAAATTCTCTGACAAAAGATGGCTTATATTCCCATAGGCGATAGTTTTTGGTGACTACTTCTTCATCCTTTAAAAGAACTAATACAGGTAATAAAAAAAATACGTGTAGCTTCAAACTTGTATTAACTTGGTAATTGTGCAGTATTGTACGGGCTCGTAAAATAAAATTGTAAAAAAGATTTAAAAAAATGGAGCTAGGGATTTTCGTTAAAAGATTAACACGATATCTGTTGTATATTAATCAGAATAATACTAACTTAGTCATAAGTTAGAAATAGACTTAGACTTAAAATAAATTTAAGAAGAAAACTAACTATAAAATTCATTAATAGACCATTTTGTGTTGTGCAGTTACAAATCACTAGAAGTTAAAAATTGGAGTACTGTTTTCATTTTTAATATATTTATAAATATCGAAATTATTTGTTTATTTATTTTAGAAATTCTTAAATCTATTTCTGTTCTAAATCTGTACGTGCATATTCTTTTAATACGTGTAAAAACTCGAAATATATTAAAAAGAATGATGAACGAAGTTTGAAACATGTTGTTTTTCAATTTAATGTAATATACGAGCAGAACTGGGAATGTACTGCTTTTTTTGTCTTTGAAATGCGTTTGTAGAAAAGGATTAAACTTCATCCTGCGAAATTTATATATTGGTCATTGCATGTGAAATCGATCAATTTTATGCAAATGTTTGCTCGACCATTTTGGATTTTTTTTTTTTTCATATTTGCACCATGTTAGCAAGCAGCATAAAACATTTTTTATTTTATTTTTATAAGCAGCCATTTTGAATGTAGGTTCACTTTTCTTCACTGCGGCAGGCAAAAATAGGGGTTTGCAAGGGTTTAGTTTTAAAAAAAGCCACTGCTCTCTTCTTATTAAAGATAGAAAGTTCTGGTTTTCTCTAGTTGAAAGAAGATATTTTGGGCTTTTAGAAAGTGTATAAAAATTTCGAAAAATATTTTTGAAATCTGGACTTAAGGGGACCATAATTCGACCTTAATCATGATGAAATATTTAAGGTGACTTGGGGTTGAAACCACAAGTTGTAATTGTCTGTTTAGGAACTATGCCTCATACCGTTTCCAGAGATGTAAGAAGAATGTTTGTATTTGTCGTCCTTCATAGCATTTTTTGGCCTCAAAAAGTTGAGAAAAATCGAAATTTCGGGAATTTCAAGGTCAAATTTCCGAAAGGGGAGGGCAGATAGAAAATTGTTCTTGTTGCCAAACAATCCATCCACTAATACTGAACAAAACCTGTAAGTTTCATTTTGTGGTTCGAAGTGGTGTAGAAGTTATAAGGTCTCAAAGCATGAGCAAAAGTAGTAACAGATAGGCAATCGGTATACGCCATAAATGACATAAATTTAAGTTTTCTATTTTTATTTATTTTAGCAGTCTGATATTGATGTTAAATTTGCACCGATAAACACCAAAGGGTGTCTTCTCTCCGGATGTCACGACTCTGATTATTGTAATTAGCCTTAGAAGTAATAAAACTGAGGGGGCATGTGTAACTGATAGCACATAGGTCCCAAATATGTATATTAAGTTCTCTCTCGCCCTTTGGTGTTTATCGGTGCAAATTTAGCATTGATATGCGACTGCTAAAGTAAAATAAATAAGCATAAAAGCTTAAATTTAGGTCATTTATGGCGTATTTACGATTGCCTATCTGTTACTACTTTTTTTTGCTCATGCTTTGAGACCCTATAACTTCCATACCACTTCGAACCACAAAAATAAAACTTACAGGTTTTGTTCAGTATTAGTAGTAGATGGATTGTTTGGCAACAAGAACAATTTTCTATCTGGTGCCCCGCCCTTTTTTCTCTCGGAAATTTGACCTTGAAATTCCCGAAATTCCGATTTTTCTCAACTTTGAGGCCAAAAAATGCTATGAAGGAGGATAAATCCAAATTTTCTTCTTACATCTCTGGAAACTGTACGACGCATCTCCCACACAGAAAATTACAACTTGTGGTTTCAACCCCAAGTCATCTAAATATTCCATAAAAACTATGATTTTCATCATGATTAAGGTCGAATTATGAGTCCCTTGATATTTTAAGAATATGTTTCGAGATTTTTTATACATTTTCTAAAAGCCCAAAATATCGTCTTTCAAGCAGTGAAATCCAGAACTTTCTATCTTTAATGAGAAGAGAGCAGCGTTTTTTTTTTTCTTAACCCTTGCAAACCCCTATTTTTGCCTGCCGCAGTGAAGAAAAGTGAACCTAGATTCAAAATGGCTGCTGATAAAGATAAAATAAAAATTGTTTTGTGTTGCTTACTAACAGGGTTATCTACGGTGCAAATATGAAAAAAATCCAAAATTGTCGAGCAACTCGTGCTGTTCGATTTCACGTGGAATGCGTCATTAGAGGATTCCATATTTTGTAGGGTATTTTCAGAAATAGTACAGTGGAATTAAAAGATTGATAAGAATAAAGCTACATTAAATGTCCTAGGAAAATAGATAAAGGAGACTTCTTATTTGTAAATATATATTTTTTACTCTCCATACCTTTTGTTGAGTTTCAAGATAAGTGTAACATTTCTGTTCGTTTTCTTTCTTGGAGACTAACTAGACTACAGACCGAAAATAGTGGATGACTTTTGTTTGAATCTTGAGATCCGATCATTGAAAGAAAGCCTCTGTTACAAATAATTTCATTATTATATTGGAGTATTCTTTCTCAAACTGTACATAACTCTTTTTTATAAATTTTAACTGGTCAACGCCCGATAAATGAAACTGCAAATTATTCTTCCTGATAGGGGTTTTAAGACGTCAATAGATAGACCAAGAGAACTTCTTTAAACAATTAGACAGTAAATAGAGGCTTGTTTACGTACGGAGAACACTGTATTATCAAAAATACGTAGCTTTGTGGACCTTTTGAATAGCTAAGCCAGTGCGGAAGTACTTTTCGCCTTCGACTAGAAGGCTCCGTCAGCACGAACTACTAATCACGGTGTTAAGAAAGTGCTTTTGTATGTATAAGTGTATTTTGAAACGTAAATAAGGTATGAACAGAGTATAACTATATGAAGGAAACAAAGAAAAACGTGTTTTTAAATATACTTTCCAGACGTGATGAAGTGCATAGAAATTCTTAACAATTTTTTTCTTCTCTCTTCATATAGTTAACTTGACTCAGTTCCCCGGGCAGGCATAAACAATGATTTAAAACTATTTAGTTGCAGAAAATTCATAATTAAAATTGCAATTAGGAAATTTAGTGAATAGTTTAGTTTGGTACTCTACTGGTTGTCCTGCTACTACTGAAATTATCCTATCTGATCGTATGTCTACCTGCTTCAAAGGCATTCTTCAAGAAATTTACTTCTGGACTTAACCAGAAAATAGAGACTGTTAAGGTTTTTCTTTTATTTGGAACAGACTTCAGTATGTCACTTAAGGAACTTAGGAAAAAATAATGGGAAAATCAGTGAGAATATTTTAAAGCAGATTCACTCTTCTGACTAATATTGTTTTGCAAAATGACTATGAATAACGAAAACATGAATAATAGTTAATTACTTGTACGTGTACCGTAATACTTATAATAAATACCGTGTATTTGAATATGTACAGTCACAGAGAATGGTATTGCGGGAACATAGCATTTAGTTTTTCATTTTAACTTATATTTATGGGGCAGACACTCAGCCTAGACATGTCGGAATGACTGCAAGTGATAAGTTTAGACCATAGGATAGCCCATACATTTAAGATAAATAAATAAAACTAAATGCTATTTTTCCCGTAATACCTTTTTTCGTGACTGTACAAGGTGTTTTTATAAGGCCTAACAATGTCACCAGATCATCCTTTGAAATTTTGGTCACCCCTGAGTAAAATATAAATGCTTCAACAAATGAAATAAAGATGTTAATGACAACATATTCTTAAAGATTTGATTTTTTTTTTTTAATTCTCTCCGTAAATTCTCATAATTTTAGAATGTGAAACACCATGCAATATGACGTGTTAACTCAATTTGTAGTATCGTTTTTACTTAAATGTGCGTTTATTTCATGAAACCAAAGATCTATCACGAAATCTAAGAACACATAAAAGCCAAAGCACGTTATGGAAATTCGATGGAGAAAATCGTATTTTGAATTGCGTAGTGTTTAGCGCATGCTTCTTGTTCATTTTCATTATCGAAAAAGGGGGACGGGTAAAATAAGTGTATGATCCTTATTACAAAGAGCTTCATTGTTATGTGTTGATATTCACAACACTCAAGCAATTTCAATAACGAAGAAAAACGAAAATAAAAAATCGGCATTGATCGAACTCTTGAATTGGTTATGAACTTTCTTCCCTGAAAGTTAGAACTCTAGGCCTGAATTTGTAGGAGCAACATTGAAATTTCGTGCAACGATAAAAATACATTAGACATATACGAAGATAGTGCTGCCATCTTTTGTTGGATATCGTTGCTTTACATTAACCTTAAGGTTAAAAAAAAAATATTGAAAAACTGAAAGATACAGCGTCTCTTTAATGGCTTATATATATATATATAATGTTTTAATCTGTGTTTGTGTATAAACGCGTGGGACAAAAGCAGCACGTATCTATGTTTTTGTCTACCACTTTAAAAGGAAATTATGCGAATATCTTGAAATAATACTGTATTTCTTGACTAGATCAAGAGAAGATCGTTTATTTTTCGTTATACTTCCAGAAAATATTATGAAAAGACGTAACACTTGTTCCACTATTACTGTAATGTGTACTTAATAGTATATTTAAACTTATGAGAAACTGTTTTACGTACGCTTACACTTCTTTTTATCTCTAGATTCTGGTAAATAATAATAATAAAAAAACAAAATGGAAACACACTATTCCTATTTTGGGGGGGAAGCAGATATAATACTAATTAACGAACTGTGTGATATGAAGTGGTAATTATAGAGCTTATCACTTCGTATGGGGTACAGTTCCTTAATTAGTATCCTTCTTTGATTCCAAAAAAGTCGTTTCCACACTGTTCTAAACTGGTTTTTAAAAGAACTAAATAAATGTAAGGGAGAACTTGAAGATGATCTTGACGTATTTTTATGCACTTCCTTTTAAGAATACTTCGATATTTTCTTTCTACAAAAGACTGATCAGAAAAAAACTATTTTGTTTAAAGAAGAATTAATTTATGAGTTATTAACCATACGAACATCAGCGAGTATGTGAACGTTAAGAAATTGCAAATTTAGCGTACGCTCAGTTTCTTTATGAACTTGCACTGAATTTCAATGTTGCTGCTCCTACAAATTCAGGGTCCAAATTCAAGCCTATAGAGTTCTATAATTCAAGAGTTCGATCAATGCATTTTTTTTTTTTTTGTTCATTGTTGAAAGAGCTTTATTGTTATGTTTTGATATTCACAACAACAGTCAAGCAATTTCAACAACGAAGGAAAACGAAAATAAAAAAATCATCATTGATCGAACTCTTGAATTGGTTTTAAATTTTCTTCCCTGAAAGTTTGAACTCCCTAGGCTTGAGTTTGTGGAAGCAGTATTGAACTTCTGTGCAACGATAAAAATACATTAAACATGTACGGAGGTAGTGCTGCCATCTTTTGTTGGAGATCGTTGCTTTATATTAACCTTAAAAAGTAGACATTTCTCTTGATCTAGTTATTTCTATGCGATAAAACTTTCGTCCATGTCTTTAACAGACTTCTTTATTTCAAAAATAAATTCTGTATATTAAAACATCGTATAAAAGAAGTATGGCTTATGTTAATCATTTTACCAAATAATTCCCTTGTTGACAGAACGTTAAACCGAGTAAGCAACTTTTCACCTTCATACTTTTTATACAGCAGCGCATTCTTGATAAATCCCGCCATCTCCCTTCTCTTCATTGCACGCAAGCCATTGTTTTATGAACAGTAGCCGGTGAAATGTATAAAAAAATGTAGATATGAGCAAAAGATATGTGTTTATCCATGATTTGGCCAAAATATGGTGAAATATGTATTACCGTATTTACAAGGGTGACCAGAAATTTGTTGGCAAAAAAAAGTATGCTATATGATATAAAGGGACGCATTCACAATACATTAGATATATGAAATCAGGTGGAATTCTGGTAATTGCTACCATTATAGCCTATGAAGCTTTCTTCTTAAAGCATGTCCAATGAATGGGCCATTCCTGTACATTTACTACTTTTTTTGAATGGTCTGCCGCTTGATTTTCTTCGTAAATAATTCAGTGTATTTCTCTCCTCAAGTTGCGATATATATTCCAATCTGAAGCTGCTTCGAGTTTCCTAATTGATTGAACAATTGCATGCTGCTGGTTTTTAAAATTTATTTCACATTCTTCCAGCCTACGTTTTATCTCTAATTATCGCCCATCACACACAGAGTTCACCTAACGTTCTTCAAAACATTACCACATGCTACAGAAATCACTAGGAAAAGTGGCTAAGTCGTCACAGTAGTTCAAGCCTTCCAGTGATACTGACACGGTAACTCCACAGCGAAAAAAAAAAACTTTGAATGTCCAGTACGTGCAGTCTTTCTTATTTTAGATTAGAGAATTAAAAGAAAAATGTATTTTTATATGGGCCAGTCTAGTAACTTTGGACTCCGGCCCGTCACGATTCACCCTTTAGCCATTAAAATCCATGCCCCTGCCGGGACCTTCGAGTCGGCCTACCGCCGTAGACTGCACGGCTACTCACTCAGCCGGCTAGATTAGCTAATGTTTAACTTTTAGTTTCATTCATTTTTATTTATTCATGCAGGGGGAAAAACACATTAAAATATATAAAAATGTGGAAAAGAGTATAGTTGGAGATATTTTCAAATAGAAAAGAGTTTCTCTGGTCACTCAAATATAAGTGCCCCCTCCTTTTAATATATATATATATATATATATATATATATATATATATATATAGAGAGAGAGAGAGAGAGAGAGAGAGAGAGAGAGAGAGAGAGAGAGATAAAATTCTTGAGGGTCACTTATAGTAGCATAATACACTTTCTGACAAATTGTAGAAATAGCCAATAGACTGGTTTTGCAGCCAATGACGATCCGTTGGCAAATTTTCTGTGGTGATCGTATAGAAAGGGGTGGGTTATTTTATTTGCATAATAAACGTATTCTCAATAGAGACCTAATTTTTTTAGGGACACTTATATCCGAGTAAATACGGTATATGAACAATAAAAACAGCCTGTGTTCAAATTTCAAAAGTGTAAAAATGTCCTGAAATAAACTAATGGATGAGAAAAACAGATCAGAATAAGAAATATGACTTGTTATACGAATCTGAGCCTTGGTTTCATTAGGTGTTGTATTGTAAATAACAGAGATAAATAGTAATCTTGGTGTACATAATAAAAATCATTTTCTAAATTGGTGAAAATTACCCATTCACTCTCCCTTTAGCATATTGTAATCACTGTATGTTTTGTGGTAACCGAAGAACTAACTCAGTGGAAGCTTTGAAAGGGAATTTTCAAGTGAAATGCTAAGCGTAGTAGTCTTCGGTTCGAGTCTCGTCGCAGCTGCTTGCTGTCCGGTTGGTTGGCACGTGTAACCAACTCGTTTGTGCGCGAGCAGCACCTGTTTCATGTGAGTTTGTCTCACAACACCCGGAAGGAAAATACAATGGAGGTGTGGAAAGAAGAAGGCGACTTGACCTACCTCAGTTCAAAAGACTTCTCCAGCTCCAGTTGAAGGAAGTTGTTGTGTGTGTGTGATGGAGGAGTTAAACTGGAGTCGGGGAAGACAGGCGGGGAGGAAGAGTATGTCTGCTGGAAGCGAAGCATTTTAATGTTCGCAAAACATCAAAGGAGGAAGACTGGACTTTCTTGTACTTATAATTCCGAGCTGAAAGTATGACTTGCTTAGAACATCACTTTTATTATAGGACTAAATCCCCTATAATGCACATGTGCTTCAATGTGAGTTTCTAAGTGACACTGATGAGAAAAAAAATATTCATTTGGAATAAACTTTTCCTTGTTATGAAAATACAGTGGGAATTTATTCAGATAGAACTCGGTTTTACTCCGTGATAGTTTTAATTGCAAACGATGATCAACAAAACGTAGCGGGCCGTGGTGGCTTAGTGGTAGAGCTCTCACCTCTGGTGCGTGGAGTCCTCGGTTCGATCCCGGCTCGTGTCATATGGGTTTTGTCATGAACAAACACCGCGTGGGTAGGTTCTCAGGGCTCTCCCCGGTTCCTCCCACTTCCTTATTGCACCAATTCTCCCATTATCATCCATTCGGCCTGAGCCAAAGTTGCCTAAGAACCTTAAAATAAAATTCAATACACAGAACATAATGTCAACCAGTCATGAAGGTCTTGAAATTTTGTTTCAGGTCATGAATGTTTCGGGAGTGTGTTGTTACCTTTGTTTCCCACGCGCCCTTACCTTACCAACTGGCACTACAGCTCGGGGTGAGCTTTGGCCTCCTGAACAATCAGCCTCCACTTCTGCCTATCTTTGGCTTTCTCCCTCCATCCTTTAACCATCATACACTTCAGATCTTGCTCTACATTATCAATCCATCTTATTTTAGGACGCCCTCTTCTACTGGAAAAGATTTTCTCGTTCATTATCCTTTTTGGCATTTGCTTTCCTTCATCCTTAATAAGTGCCCATACCATCTCAGTCTCTGCGCCTTCACAAATCTTACTATATCTTCGTATTTCAATATGTTGTTTATCTTTTCGTTTGTTCTGATCATCCCTTTTCACCGGTCCATAAATTTTCCTCACTATCTTCCTTTCGAATTTCCTTAGTGTTTCTTCGTCGTCCTTCCTCATTACCCATGTTTCCGCTCCATGTCACAATAGACTTAATAAGTGTGTTGTAAACCTTGAGTTTCGTGGCTGTTTTTTTAGTAGTTGTAAATTAGCATAATGTCCTCTGTTGCCCGCCTGAATTTGTTCGTTAATTGTCTCTCTCATTGTATTCTGACTGTTTATCAGCATGCCCAGATATTTAAACGTTTTTACTGCTTCGAATTCTTTCCCCTTTATTACGATATTACTTGCTGTTTCTCTTTGGTCGTTATTATTATATATTTTGTTTTACTTATGATGTTATTATTATAACATAATCCGCGATGCAAGTATTTGGCTTAACTTGTAGAATATTGTTCCTCTTTTATCTATCTTTTTTATGACGCTGTGTCCTCACTCCTTTATTGTAAATACACTCTTCACTTTTTCGGTTACCTTTTTTGACTAGCGATCTTGTTTGACTTATTGTCATGGCTGTCAGGTTGATCAATTTAGCTGGTATTTTCATTTCTACCATTGTCTCAATTAGTATCTTTCTATTAATACTATCAAATGCGCTCTAAAATCAACAAACAACAGATAGGTCAATATCATGTTCAAAATGTTTTTCAGTTATTTGCCTGATTGTAAATAGGTGGTCTGTAGTACTTCTCTCTGCTCTAAATCCACCCTGATAGTCTCCGATTTCCTTCTGTTATTTTCTGTGTTCTTTCATGTATAATTCCTGTGAATATTTTATACATTATATTTAATAGTGTGATTCCTCTATAATTTGCGCATTCCGCCCTTCTTATGTATTGGGCACAATATTCCTGTCTTCCAGCTTTTCGGCATTCTTCCTTCATTTCTTCTCCAGTGTTTTTAAGCATTTCTACCGTTATGTTATCTTCGCCTGGGGCTTTGTTGTTCTTCATCTTCTGCAATGCTCTATAGAATTCTTCTCTTGTTGGCTCCGTTTCTAATTCGTCCTCGTCTTTGCATTCTATTCTAATATCTATTTCTTCACCCTCATTCTCGTCATAGAGTTGTTCATGGAAGTATTCTTTCCATCTTGTCAGTATTTCTTCTGTGTTGCTAATCATGTTGCCATTGCTGTCCTTGCATCCTATTTCTCTCGGTGTGTATCATTTAGTCATTTTCTTCCATGCTGTATAGAACTTTCTTGTTTCATTTGCTCCGCTCAGTTGTTCTACCTGTTCTATAGACCGTTTTAAGATTTTTTTTGTCTACGTGTTCTGTTTGCTGCTCTCCTTAACTCTTTATATATTTCACTGTTACTTCTAGCCCTCTTTGTGAATCATTTTAATCCTGGCTTCATTCTTCTGTTGGATCACAGTTTGGCAGTCTTCATCAAACCATTCATTCCTCTTTTTTCTGGTTTCCTTTCCAGTTACTTCCTCAGTTCCTTCTATGAGAATTTTTTTCTAATCTGTTCCAGTTGTTGTCGATTGTTTCGTTGCTTCCTAAGTCTTCTGTTTTTCCTAGTTTACCGCTTATAACTTGCCTGTATTTTTCTTTGGTATTTGTTATTTTACAGTTCTCATTTTCCCACTTTACTCCACTCGTTCCTTTTACCAGTTGTTTTGTTATTCTTTGTCTAAGATTTGCATTAACTAAATAGTGATCTGTGTCGCAGTTAGGTCCTCTATGGCATCGTACGTCAGTGATGGTTGATGAGTGTCTTTTGTCAATCAAAACATGGTCTATTTGGTTTATTGTCGTATGGTCAGGTGATTTCCAGGA
Organism: Lepisma saccharinum; assembly: GCA_022664845.1. Classification (NCBI taxonomy): domain Eukaryota; kingdom Metazoa; phylum Arthropoda; class Insecta; order Zygentoma; family Lepismatidae; genus Lepisma; species Lepisma saccharinum. The sequence continues at coordinate 26,699 of JAGDQP010000248.1, forward strand.
TTCTAGGTGGATTCTTTTGTGCGGAAAGCAGGTGTTTTTAATTATCATTCTATTCTATTTCTCATTGCAGATTGACTCAGCATTGTCCCGTTCTCCTTGGTTTCTTCGTGCAGCGTGTGTTTACTTCTACTTGGTCATGAAATTCCTCTCTTTCGATTTGAGCATTCATATCTCCCACTATTATTATCTTCGTGTCAAATTTTGGTATTCTCTCGTATTCCTTCTCCAGTGTTTCGTAAAATCCTTTTTCTTATGTCGGCACATGGGCTGTGATTAAGGTCATGTTTTGGAATTTACCTTTTATTCTTAATATTTTGCTTATCCGCTCGTTTACAGGTTCGAATGCTATTACGTTGTTCCTGTTCGACACAATGAATCCTGTTCCATAGTTCCCCGTTTTGTCTTCGTTCCCTCCATAGTAACATGTATATGACTTCCTATCTATTCTTCCTTGTCCTTTCCATCTTGTTTCTTGCAATGCTGCTATATCTGTTTTGAGTCCTTGTACTGCTTCTGCAATTTCCTCCATCTTTCCGGGTAGTCTCATTCTAATGTTCCACGTTGCTATCTTCCAGTCATGGTCCTTTTCCGTATTTCCTTGTCCGTTATCCTTCGATCCACCTTTCCGAGGCTGTGTTTTTCGTTTCTGAACTGATGTTATTTTTGCGAGGAAGGGTAGTTGGCTCTACGCTCAACCGCTAGCCTTTGTAGATCCCTCTACAAACTGCAAGTCAGCAGTGCTGGTTTTGGTCCGCCCCGACTTCCGGTACCTACCATATCTGGTAGGCGTTCCCCTATCCGCCACCTGGGGATAGCAACTCACCCAGGTTCCCACGCGCCCACGACGTTTTAATTGTCGAAATATTGCAAATTCGTGTTGTTACGGTGCTTTTATTTGGTGTAACTACGAAATATTGTTCCAAGAATAACTACTTATGGAATAAAGCCCTGTAGATACAAGAAAAAAATAATAATTACAGAAAATAGTGATATTCCGACAATTAAAATTGTCGTAGACGCAGGAAGAGGTGAAATATAATTCACATTGCCTGATATATATGTATCAGACAAGTCTTTATTAGAGTCGAGAATTTCTTGAACATATCATAAAATTTGCACCTGTAAATTTTGTTATCACACCCTACGAAAGATTCCAAGCAGTTAAATTATTTATAAAAAAATGTAACATCAGCGCTAGCGGAAGATACATTTTGGTTGCCTGATATTTTGAAAGGGAATGTGTTTCACAAGTTTTTAGTAGAAACTCCTGCTTTATTTTACGCTCGAATGGATTAATGAAGTTATCGTTAATTGAACAAACTTCTATACCCAGATATGTTCATTTATTATGCTCGAATCTTCCCGTTTTAGACTAGCCGAATACAAGCGTAATGTTGTTTACACAGTGAATACAGTGCTTTAAATTCTCTTGGCCACATCCGATAACCATTAGCAAAAATATATAATTGGGCTCTTTGTCCCGGTACTAGGACTCGTTAATATTATTTTTGTAGTAAGTGTATGTGAGAGTTACCTTTATGTAAGACTTTATGTATTAAAAGCGGGGTATAAATTTATCTTAAGGGACTTTAAAAAATTATTACGTAGGGGGGGGGGGGGGGAGGACAATAATTGGGACACAGTTCTGCATTGCAGATCGAACTCGAAAATGTTGCTTTTTCCCTAGAATAAATTTCGGAGAATAGTAGAAATAAAATTCTGCGCCGATGTTAATTCAGTTATAATGCGCCGCAAATACAATAATTCAATATGCCTTATAATATATATATATGCAGCATAAGCCGTCTTCACTTTCCAATATAGAGTTAAATAGTACGATAAATGGCTTGGGGTTTCTTGTTTCTTAACTGTTTGTAATTGTTTCTATGTTGAATGAGTCCGTCATATTTGAAAACTACTTCCTTGTTGTTTTTATTTTGTATTAATGATGTTGTTTTTACGGTGATAGCTGACTTTCTTCATTTTAACTGGGGTTCGGAACGTGATAGGTTAAAATGTCCTAGGACCTTCAGTAAGAATATGACCACAAAATTAAAGAAATTAACTCATAAAAGTTCTAAATTTTAAAAACTGCAAGAAATTTTTTTGCGATGTGATTGGCCATAATCAGAAGAAACATTGACAAAGGCATAGTGATTACAGCAAGCCAAAAGTAGACCAGATTACCGACAGGAAACTCAGAAAAAAAGTAGTAAGAGCTGACAATATTACGAACGGGAGCCAAATGAATGAAAAAAAAAGAAGGTAATTTACTTATGTATTTGTACCTCTCTGTTGAAACTGTAAACTAAATCGCTAACGTTTCGTGTGCACACTGCAGACTTCTACAGAGTATAAACACAAAAGACACAAGGAAATAGAAACAGTAGAAAAGAATCAAAAAGAAATAAATTATAAGATGTTGAAATATTAGTATTTGAAAAAGAGTATGAAAGCTGTTCCATATATAAAGGGGAAAACGTTGCAAAATGAGAGTTGAGTTTTTTAAAAAAATGACCAAAACATTACTTTAAAAAGAAAAAAAGGACAAAGAGGAAGAAGACGAATCCCAACTCCTTGACAATATTAAGGAAGACCAATTGTATGTTGAGACAAAAAGAAAGCACAAGATCGGGATAAATGAAGAGGACTTAGCCTGTCTTGATGGACCTACCACTTTCGGCTAGAAAGGGGTAGATTTAAATTCTTATAGGCACTCATCCTATAAAAAAAAAGTACATTGCAATTGGTTAATTTAAAACTGACATTCTTTTTTATTGTAATTATTTTTTAAATTTTATTTAATTTTTTTTTTCTGTGGCATCAGTGAGCACTGAAGACCTCGCTATCCCTAAATTATCCCTAAAAATAAGTTCGCTACTTTCAGGTGTTACTTAGTCCAGAGATATCCTGTACATAAACTTGTAGATTCTGATACAAGCTGTAATGGAACCGGAGAGGTAGATTTTCGAGTTTAAACGTTGTGTGTTTACAGTAACAAGTTTTCTAACAAATATTCCCGTTTAACTATTGTTGGTGTCATTCCATTTGCTTTGAAAATTGTTGCAGGGAATTGGCTACGGAAATGTCAGCTGGAAATGTTGTTATTTGAGATCGCTGATGTGAACACAAACAATCTGGATAAACTTGACTGTTGTAAGTACAGAGTAATCAGAGGGGTCAAATGGAACAGCGCGTTTTCTATCTCGTACTAAAAACATGCATGAAATACAATGATATTAACACTGTGACCGCGTAATTAACTATACACTTGTAATTTCGAACTTTCATTTATGGCAGTTTCTTTGGCTACATTTCTCGTTATTTAATGATTAAATCAAAACAGTGTAAGAGGTAATTTGGATTAATAATAATAACTATTATTGCTTAAAAACAAAAGATGTATTTTGCAAATAAGAAGACAACAGTAAATATTTTCATAAACTTTCCTGGCAGTAAATCACATGTAATTTACAGCGTAAAAATACAGTATAGATTCAACAAATCACATTTTAGAAATCCTAACGAAAACCACTACTGAGTTTGCGCATGCTTATTGAGTCACATGTGTAAACTTCAGTGTTAAGCTCACCTCACTCACGCTCCCACTGTTTTTTTAAACACTTTTCAAAATCTAATAGCAATTATTTCAAAATAAAATGGACAACGATCTCGAGATCATGTCGATCGATTAGTACTGGAACTTCAATTAAATAATGACGTCATATTCTTTGACAACGTATGGACTCATCAATGGACAAGATCTCGAGATCGCTGTTCATTGTATTTCATAGTAATTTGTAAGTACTGATCTTCTAAAAATTTTGATAATGTTATTAGACTAAATATTTCTTGGTTTCTTCGTAAATAATAAATTATTAGATATTTTGATCGTAAATTGAAAAAAAAAAAAAAACAGGTAACAGAAAAACGTATTTTAATAACTTGTACATAAACTAATAGGATGTGTGCACACTTTTAAACAATATGTGTGTGCTCACCGCGTATTTTTTATAGCTTTTTCAAACATTTTAAAAGTACACTAATGACTGGTAATCTAATAACTGTTCGATTTGTAGCAGAGGATGGTTGGGATTTTTCCCCTCTCTGCAAAAAATCTTCCCTGGCTCTGTTTACAGTTATTTCAGGAATATGCACGAATATGAATGATATGAACCCTCTACCCTGGGATATGCACGAACCTAAAATACCGTGTAATACATATCTCACTAATTCTTCCCCCTCTCTGGGAATTGTACAAATCGACCGCTGTTTAATCACTTTTATCACTGTTGTGAAAAATAATTCTAATACCATACATACAAATGGTTACAATAAAGACTTACATTTTCTGTTTTGATAGACCTACTTTTTTTAAAATAATTCTTTGCTAAAGGATTTCTGTAAAAATGGAAGGAGCTTTGTACATAAACATGTGTATTTTCTTTTAATTGAAATATATATCACATCATCTTCATAGGTACAATGTGAGAATGGAATTTAAATGTAGTTTAGGCCACTCTTTCTGCAATAATTCTATTTTTTGGTCGGTGTTCTGGTTAAGTTTGAATTTATTCTTGAGCTTTAGGTATCTCAGATTCAGGGCGACAGTATTTCGGTGTTTTTCTTCTTGGTTCCTTCATATTTGAAGTAAACAGTATGGATCCCTCATTCATAATAGCTAAACGTAGTGATTTTAATTCGTTTTATGAATGAATTTCAGAACAATCTCAAATATGGACAATATGAGTGACTTCCTTGGAGATTTCAGTGTGTGTGTTTTTTTGTATTATTATTATTAGGTTGTATGTTGCATCATTTTTGTTCTATTTGCCTCTTTTTGTGGCTTATAGTTTCTAATGTGGTGTGAGAAGCCGCTTATGTAAAGAAAAAAAAATGAAGGTATCCGATAAGCCTTTTCTTAAAATTCAAAATCTGGTATTTGGTACTTTTGTTCAAACACCAGCGTATTGTGTTTTCGTTCAATTCCCAGCAGCCATAGCTCACTTGGTAGAGCGTTGGCTTCGAATTAGAGAGGGTTTGGGATCGATATCAAAGGCCGACCATACCGACGTTTTTCCCCCCAGTCACACCACGCAAATGCCGGGCTAGTACCTTCAACTTAGGCTCGACTCCTTGTATCCTTTCTCCTACCCTATTCGGACCTGAGCCATAGTTTTCTTAAGGCCACAAATAAATTCAATTGCAGTTCATTGGAAAAGACCATTCTCTTAATTTGTATCATCAAAGGTAGCATTGTTGTTTGTACTTTTATTTATAATTAAGTTATTTACTAGAAATTCAAACGAGAAAAAAAAAAAAAGTTGTAAAGAGCTGAAAAGGGTACATCTTTTCCGCTGAGGATACAAATTTGTTCAGTGACGGACATTTTTATCAATCCATTCGAGCGCAGTGTAAAGTAGGGATACAGCTAACTCAGTCACTCTATGGCTTACGGAACTCGCAAGTTCATCGCCTCAGTAACAAACGTTCGCCATTGGACTTCATCCTGGGCAACATCAAGCCAGTTTTCATCACGAAGATCTCTTCTACTATTGTCTTCCCAACGGTCTCTTTTCATCCGGCTTTCCAACCAGGATAGAAAATAACCTTCGTTTTTTCCCCATCCAAGTTATATGGCCTCCCCACCATATCCGTCGTGATTTCATTATTCTTACAACATTGTGTGAATCGTACAGTCCTTGAAGTTCTTCATTATGCAGTCTCCTCCAGTCTTCGGTCAGCTTCATCCGTATATAGACCTTATTTTCAAACACACGATGTTCATCTGCTAGACTGCTACGTTCGTACTCCAACTTTCGCAACCGTGAAGTATTGCCGACAGAATAACCGTTCTGTATATTTTCAGTTGTAGTTTCTTTGATATTAATCGCGAGGTTAGAAGATTTTGGACTGAATAGAAACATGCGTTGCCCGATACTAAACGACTTTTTTTTTCTTCTGTGACCTCGTTTTTGCTTGTTATGTGTGCTCCCAAGTATTTAAATTTGTTTACGTTCTCTATTACCTCATCCCTAATTCTTATGTTTTTATTTCCTTCATTCCCTGTGTTTCGGCTTGTTATCATCTACTCTGTTTTCTCTAGGTTTACCTGTAGACCTATCTCATCGCACGCTTCTACTAAGACATCGGTGTTGCTTTGTAGCGCATCTATATCGTCCCCTATTAAATCTACATCATCCTCGTAAACGAACAGTTGATTCAAACCATTCAATGATAGTCCCGTTTTGTACCCTTTAATTTTTAAAATCGCATATTCGAACGCAAAGTTAAACAGTAGTGGTGATAAGACATCGCCTTGTTTCAATCAGTTGCGAATCTCGAAACTATCTGACATATTATTACGTATTCGTACTCTGCTTATGGGGTCGCTGAGACACATCTTCACAAGTTTAACAGGTTTTTTTTTTTGTTTCAGAATTCCGAATCGTTTCAGGAAACTGTATCACTTTTCCCTTTTGATAGAATCATATGCTTTATTAAAATCAATGAACAGTCCCATTGTAATCCCATTTCTTCTCCATTGTCTCAAGGCGAAAATCTGCTCCGATGTGGATCTGTTTCTTCTAAATCCACATTGGTGATGTCGAATTATTTCATCTACGCATACACTTAGGCGTGTTAACAGAATATTACTTAATACCTGGTAACAGATTGGAAGTAACAAGATTATCGCCATGTTTGTACGTTACTACAGTACCATTTATCGCCTTGTTTGTAAATCAGAACTATTATTTAGGTTTTCCGTTGCTTTCGACGCTGCTCCTCTCTCCATATAGCACTTACAAATTTATGTAGTTCCTTGATTAGTGCCGTTCCTCCGGCTTTAATTAATTCGGCTGGAATATTGTCTATTCCTGGTGATTTGAAATTTTTTGAATTTATTTATCGACATTTCAGTGTCGATCTCGCTAGGTTCGAGTATCCACAGTTGTGCTGTATGTATTTCAAATTCCTCTGTTTCTTCCCCGTTGTGTACATTAAGAAGTTAGTCGAAATAACTTTTCCACACATCGACAGTTCTAGTCGGATACGCCTGGAGATCTCCACGCTCACTTCTAATCATTCCTAACCTCGGCTGGTAACCTTTTCTTTAAGAGTTTATCCCAGTGTTTCCCAACCTGGGGTCCTTGACAAGCATGTAAGAGAGCCGCAATAGTTTCACGTGTAACGAAAATTGGTTTCCCGATATTTACATCATATAATTTCCTTTTATAAAATAAGTTGAAAACAGGATATTGTTGAATTAAAACCGAAATCAATGCAATAAACGAAATGAATGAACTACCACATTTAATGGTCTGACATGACCATCTATCCTTAAATTGGATTTTTACTAGACGCTTGAACTAAAAAGAAATGAAACAGCTAACTTCAGATTTCTGTGTCAGCCTTTACGAAAAATGGTTCGGTGACTTAATTCGGTCCCAGAGAATCTAAAGAGCATGACAGTAAGCCTATGTGTGAAGAGCTTTGACTCGCTTATTCGAGCTGTGTGTTGAGGTGAGACTTTTTCTGTTTGATTCGAAATTGGAACCAAAACTAAAGGATTGATTTTACAGGCTTTCGACACTTGCTTATTTGCCAGATACTTTCTCATTTCTAAATACACTAAATTCGAGTTTCCAAGGTTCCAGTGTATTTTAGTACAAGACAAAATTGACGCCACAATAAAAAGAAATAAAACTTTGGGCTGAAGGAATCGACAATAAGGAATATGATTCCTTTCCCACACTGAGTGACTTTCTACCGACAAGTGAAACAGAACTTCCAAATGGGGATTTTGAGAGCATAAAACTGTATTTGCTTTCTTTGGGTTCCCAGTTGAGAGTTTCATTTTCGGTTTCCAACGAGAAAAACAATTGGATGAAAAGCTGGTTTCTAAACAATGAAAATGGGCTGTCATCTAATGAAGAAGAGCAGCTGCTTATTGAGTTGTCCTGCGATTTTTTCTTGAAGACTATGTTTCCCAGTTTTTCGTTTCCGAGACTTTTGGGCACATCCCACTCGGTTTGTGCTGTTTGGGGTTCCAGAAAGGAAATTTCACATCAGATGGCTTTCAAGACGACGTACTAGTAAGAAATCGAGGGATCCGCAGCCTACAAAAGTTTGGCAAATACTGGTTTACCCCTTTCTATAGATCTCTTATGTTATTTGTCTTGCCGTGTACCTCTATTTCCTGAATCTGCTGCGTCAGATATGCTCGCTTTTTGCTTCCGAACTTGTGTGTGGCGTTTCTTTTCGTGTTACTCTAGTGGTTAGTATTTACTTAGCTTTTATTAGTTAACCATCGTTGCCTTGCTTGTTTGCGTTCCTCATGAAGCTTAAGGCATTCATCAAATCAAGGCTGTTTTTTCTGTTGTTCTCACCTATACGTTCCTTATCCGCGCCCTTAACTGTTTCACTAATTGCCTCCCACATACATCAATTTCATTATTAATATCATCTTTATTATTACTCGAGTCGGCTAAGATTTCGAACCTATTTGAGAGTTCGAGTTGGTAATCTGCTTTTATGCTCGGATTATTTAATCGTATAACTTCGAATTTAAGTTGTTTTGATCCCGTGCTTTCTCTGTTCGCGATGCATAACTTTTCTCTTGCTTTTGTGATCACTAATTGATGGTCGATGTCACCTTCCGCTCCTCTGTAAGACCTAACGTCCATTAGGTTGGTGTGTCTTCGTCTATATACTAGTAGTAATTTATTCCTTTCAAGATTGTAGTAAACATTTAGTCACAAGCAAGGAAAACATGTTATTCTGCACCCTAAGGGGAGATTCTGGTGCTTGTCCTAGCTAGTTTGTAAATAATCCTATTCTTTTATCAGTATTTGTAGTGAAAACTATATTTTATCACTGTAAAATATCAATTTTTATATAATGGGCAGTGTGTTCGTGGTTGTATAAATGGGTATATTTACGTAGCAAAATTCAAGAATATTCACTTCATGTACTGTCATTCCAGTTGAAGTTTCGTCCCTCAGGAAACTTAGAGTTGAACGTACTGATTAACAATATTGATTGAAGTTTATTGATTAACAATACTATAGTAAATGCAATCTCTTTGAATCCTGAGCGTACGAATTTTATGAAGCCCGTTAATGAGAGCTGAGCGACGTCATTATATCATTAAAATTCATTGTAAAGTATCTTCGTCTGTATTAAGTACGTAGTACAGAAGTCTTCGATGGCCTCTATCATGCTGTTTTAGATGCAGTTGTTGCGCCAACTGGGTGTGTTAAGAACGCAAATTCAGGCTGAGCGGCAAGATTCACTGCAAGGTTCTGATGATCACTTCATCTCAATATTGTTGGAAGAGGGTGCTCCGAATCTAATCTTCTGTCATCCTTAATTAGAATATTGAAGCATCACGCTGAACAGTTTCGTTGAAATAATTTTGAACACTTTCAAGAGTGTTATTAACCAAAGTAAGTTCTTCAACTATCAGTTTTGGAAACAAGTAAATCATACATATTTTTACATTCTTTTCTTTAGTTCACAATGGTTCGTGGTGTCCTCAAATATTGCAACGTTAAATTAACTCATTTTCCGACGTCACACAATGATGAAATTTTGCAGAGCGACTTAAGTCATGTGACAATATAATATTCCATTGTTACTTTCATATAATTATATATTTTAAAAGCATGTTTTAATATATTCTTTTTAATATGAACTTCTTTATCGTAAAACAAATACTAGCTTGTAACGATGTTGAGTTTTACTGGTTGCAGATCACTTTTAAGATTTGGGTCACAAAATAGTAGTTTGAGAAAAAGTATCCGAACATCGAAAGAAATAGAAAAACCTTTTTAAAATCAAACTTTTCTTAAACTATTCGTATTAAAAATATTAAAAATAAAAAATAAATAATAATTTTATTTGTGGATGACTAAAGAGAAAAGTATGGGGCACGCCAATTGAAAAATTTGTAAAGTGAAAGTTTTGACGCATGTCTAGAAAATATTTCCCAAATTTTCATAGATGTTCTTCCTGTGTGTAACAACTATGAGCGAAAATTAAAATTAGGATTTATAATTCCCAATGAATTCCAAAATTATCCCTTTCATGGATAAACCGAGGGAATTATAAAACTTGTTGAGATTTTTGGCGTTATTTTTTTCAACGAAAAATGATATATTTCCTTTTCAAATATAATCCTTTAGCTAAATATCAGAACAATATTTTCCACAAAAGAATGTCATATTGTGTGTATATCTCTGCAAGTCAACAAATGTATATGACATTTCAATGTATTTATTTTTGCCAGAAGAAAGGTTAGTTTATAGACATCCGCCAAAACTTTTGACCATAGCTGTACCAGTCTGTATTTCTACCAAAAGCTCCCAACTATGATTAGCATATTAAGAATAAATGTTGCTGGTCATTATTATTATTAAGGGAAAAGTTATGCATCGCGAATAGAGAAAGCACGGGTTCAAAACAACTTAAATTCGAAGTTAAACGATTAAATAATCCGGGCATAAAAGCAGATTACCAATTCGACTCTCAAATAGGTTCGAAATCTTAGCCGACTCGAGTAATAATAAAGATATTAATAATGAAATGGGGGGTGAGGCAATTCGTGAAACAGTTAAGGGCACAGCGAAGGAACGTGTAGGTGAGAATAGCAGCAAAACAAACCTTGGTTTGATGAAAAATGCCTTAAGCTTCATAAGGAACGAAAACAAGCAAGACATCGATGGCTAAGTAATAAAAGACAAGCAAATACCAACCACTACAGTAACGCGAAACGTAATGCCACACGCGGGTTCAGAAACAAAAAGCGAGAGTATCTGACGCAGAATATTCAGGAGATTGAGGAAAATGGCAAGCCATAACATATCCGCAGTTTACAAAGGGGTAAACTCAAGAAAAAGTTACCAGCCGAGGTTAGGAATGATTAGAAATGAACGTGGAGATCTTCAGGCGGATCTGACTAAAACTGTCGATGTGTGGAAAAGTTATTTCGACTAGCTTTTTAATGTACACAACGGGAAACAAACAGAAGAATTTGAAATATGTACCGCAGAACTGTGGATTCCCGAACCTATCGAGATCGAAATGTGAATAAATAAATTGAAGAATTTCAGATCACCAGGAATAGACAATATCGTAACGTTTTGCTGTTTTCAGCGTGATGTTTAGGTAGAGCCAAATAGATACACGGGATTTATGGCTTTTTGCGCATTACCAGGTTTATTACAAAATAATTATAAGTCCAATAAGTTAATAAAAATAGCGTTCCGTACCAGGTATTTTACAATAATTGAAGAGTTACGGGATAACTCTTATGGCTTTTTCTCGGGTGATGTGCTTTGTAGAAGAGAACTAGCATAGGTGTCGCACCAGCCCGACAGCTAAGTGTGTGCACGAACGGTAGCCTACCAGCCCGACTGCTGTGTACGAGGGGAAGGTAGAGGAGAGAGATGATCACCCAGACCATTGGTAAATTATAAGGTTGCATCGGACTTTTATATTCCTTCTTTGGTGTGTTCATCCAAGCTGCTTCTTCGATGATTGTGGCTCCTGGTGATTCCCTGATGAAACTGGTGTCGTCGTCTGCTTGTGTACATTGCATAACTTGTTCTACACATATTTGTTATTCATAGTACTTACGTTACTACAATGTTTACGCTGCGAGTATGAGACTACTCGTGCTCCAGCACGTGGAACATTATATGTCCCTCCTTCGTCTTTAAATAAAAGTATGACAAAGTATTTGGGAACTATATTTTCACTTTTTCACTGTCGAAGTAATTTTCACTTTAAACTACATCTATCACATTTTACTCTTGGAGAATATATTCACTTGTTATTTAGATTTAATCACTATACTATGTTGGATTAACACTAGTTCACTACGGTACGAATATCGGTATCCTCACCAATTCAAGCAGATTCAGTCTTAGTCGATGTCATCCTCAAGGTAGTAGGGTGTATTCGTTTATTTAATACTTAATATATGAGGTCACTAATCTTTGCCGGTGTTTCTACATTGTCCACGTTAGTGTCCCGATGTATTGTAGTTGAGAACTTATGTTCAGTGTCAGCACTGCGGTTGTTGGTTCCACTAGGATTTTTTACAATTGTGTCAAGTGATATAGTGTCCGTGATAATTTCACTGGTTGTCATAATTGTCTTGTTAGTTTGACACGAGTAGATAATGATGGTTGTTATTAAAATGGCGAGTATGATAAACACGATCACAGTTTCTAGTGCAAGCATTTTCCCTAAAATAAATAATGGGCGATTTTTATTAGGCTTGCGACTTCTTTAGGCGATTGTATGTATAGATTATTAATGAACAAAACTAATTGTAAAATTACTATTGTTTCGGTTTTCATGGAGCCCTTCATTATTTTTTCTTTTCTTTTCTGCCTATTTTTTGTCAAAATATCCGTGTATCTTAAATCTGTAATGATGTATTAAACATTGCCTATTAGAAGTACTGCAGCGCTACTAGTTGGCGCTTCTGTCGTGTTCCGATACGTGATGTCATCTAGTGGAGAACGTGAGAAGTTACTGTCCACTGTAATTTGAACTATCTCGCGTATTAGTAATGCACTTCGAAATCATTTTTTTCTCTCTCCAAATTTATTTCGTGAGTGTTGACAACTTACTTTTGCTCGGTGTGAAAAGGCTTCAGTCGGTCTACCGCTATAAATTGTTCTGTCGGTCGGCAGTGAGAAGGCATTTTAAGTCTGTATAAATTGGAATGAATCTTTTCCAAAACTGGTCGGGCCTTCAAATGATCTAGACGAGCCCTCTGGTTTGCCTTTGCGTCTCGGGAAGTAAACTAAGACTTCCGAATCTACTGGGTAGTCAGTCTGTGAGTGTACTGCATCATAAAATTTATTGTGGTAAGAAATGTTTATGTACATTCTCCGCAGCTTGTTTTCTTATTTGAGGAAGTTTCTGTCTTGATACCTGTGTATAGGGTATGACTCCGAAGCTACAGATCGCCACTGTTCGGGGTATATAGCCGGTCAACAAGAAATAAGGCGACTATTTCAGATTTGTCTATTGACGAGTTGTACGCAAAAACGGCCTTTGATAGGTAGGCTACAGGTTCATGTTGTCTTGCGTGCAAAATTTGAGAATTTGTTTAGGATTGCGAATAGAAATTTCAGGCAAACCTGATCGAGTGTGCAAATTTGAGGGGCTGAATTTCAGTTCGAAGTTGTACTTCTGCTAATTCCTTGACTGTTTCACTCTTATGAACCGGGTGAGTAAGCTTAATCACCGATTTCGGAGCGCCGAAAAAGAGTATTTTATGATTTAAAAAAAAATCAGTAACAGTTTCTTTAGATATTCTGTCAAAACAATCTTCGCTACCATGTAACGAGAATCGGCTTCTATTTCCACATGAATACATTTTGTTTCCTAATGGTATGGGTCCAAGACTATCAGATTATCTCCTAGATATATTACCTATCGGATATTCAAGCATTTCGGCTTGTCGTTTCCGTTGTTGGTTTTTGGGAGTGGCAGAGGTTACACATGCGAAGCTTGTATGCCAAACATGCTTTCATTTGAGGCATACAGTACTTTTGTAACGCCATTTTGTAGAGTTTATTAAAACAAGCAGTGTCACTAGTAGAATCACAGTGTATATTATCAAACCGTTGATCCGCCATCTTTTGAGGGATACATAAAAGAAGTATCTGACCATGAGTGGGATGCTTCTGCCTTCTGTAAAGAATGTCATTTTTCAGACAGTATACTTTTGGAGCTCATAAAGCTGATTACTTGACTGGTTCAATGCCAAGTAATGCATTAATAATAGCAGAAAAGTACGAGTCTGCTATTTGAGTCTGAGTTCTGCTTGTTTGTTTCTGATGATGAAAAATTTTGGATGCAGAATTTCGTATCTAAAGCATTTGATTGAAAATCCATGGTATCTTCTGAATCTTCAACGACATCTGTAGTTTTTTCTCAATTGACAACTCGTTCGTTTAATATCTTTCTCAGTTTCGTCACTTTTTCAATGACTGCTCGCTGTTAGAGTCGCGAGAATGTCTGCAGGTTGAGAAATTTAGTTTGCGTTCTACTTTGAATATGTAATCAGATAACAATCGAAAGCGTGTAAATTTCCCGACCTTATCTGGAGCAGTTTGTAAATTAAGTACGCAACGTGAGTCCGTAAAAAGTTAAAATGGTATATCCAAAAGGTAGTATCGAAATTTACGACATGCATAAAGTATCGAATAAAGTTCACAAAGCCAGGTGCTACCTCGCCTCTGATTTTGATAGTCTGCTACTACGATATGAAACAACTTTCTCTTCTTAAGTGGTTGGATTATAGCACGTGAGGATAGATCAAGCTTGTATGCTGGATGCATCAGCTTGGACCCTGATTTCCTGTTTCGTCAGTGTGAGACTAGGAGCGTTTAAAAATATCAATTTTTAACTGCTAGAAATCTTCATTTAACTCAGGAGTCCGTTTGAACTTGTTCCCTGTTATGAGTAGTTGCTGAATAGGTTCAACTTTTAACATGTAGTCCTTGACGTGGTTCTTTATAAAACTGCAAATTCTGAGAAAACTTAAGTTGCCGTTTTGTCTTTGGTTGTTAAAAATTCTTAATTTTTCTGGCTATTTTGGTGAGATAGATAAAGTACTACCGGATGTTTTGAAGCCAAGAACTTGTAATTCAGAAAACATGATATGGGTCTTCCGTGAGTCTACGTAGGAGTAACTCTAAATGCTGTAACTGTTGTTCAGCTGTATGGTTACTAATAATCAAATCATCAGCGAATGAAATTGTCTGGTAGTCCTTCCAACATCATCCTGGTTACTGTGGACAAATCTTCACTAGACGTTGGCGCACCCATTGTACAACGACAGAACTGATAGGTCTTTCTAGTATGGGGTACCTCAAAAGACATTTCCAGATCTTTGGATGGAGCTGAATGTGGTAATAGCTCGATGATAAATCTATCGTACTGATCAGATATTTTCCTTTAATACTGGATTTAACGTCTTCGGTGGACTGGAAAGGAATATATAAGCATTTGGTAAATTTATTACATTCAATAGGTGAAAGCACAATATAAAAGTCGTGTGTGTTCGGTTTCTTCACGATAACCTTGGTGATGAAAATTCGTTTGTAGATGTTTGTTTAATGATTTTCGCTCTAATTAGTTCCTGTATTTGAAAAATCCACCTGTTACCGAACGCCCGGTGAAGATATGTGAAATATTGCCGATTTATCTATCCGAAGACGATGCTGACATAACCATGGAATTTTCCTCTATGAGCTACTGTATGAGTACATGTCTCAATATGAATACAACAATTTCAAAATTTTTGCTTGATATTTTCAGGTAATGTTGGGTTTATATCGAATAATGATTTATCGAAACTTTTTTCAGTGTATCTGAGACGTTTGTCGATTTCCTTACGAGATAAAGATCGATAAATATCGAGGTCACCCTCTTGTTTTACGTTAAAAGTAATTTCCTCTAAATTTTGTTGAATATACGCCACTAGTAAATTTTTACCTAAATGTACATTTTTAGAAGTTGGATTTATTACGAAAATTAGCACACTCATTACTAGACATTTTTACTGTTAAATCTACAAGTCTATGCCTATCTCGCAATGTCTGTAATATCCGTATATAGAAAAATGCTAATGGTTCCTTTTATATTTCAACAGGTAGGAAGAAAAATTATTTTGCTGGGATCATTATATTCTTCGTAACATACACATCTGCTAACGCTTGTTGTTTTATCAAATTGATTACTGACTGAAATAACATGCTTGTAAAGCCATTTCAGGGCGTTTGGCTTTTTTGTAAAAAGAAATGTTTTTATCCAAATGAATTTTGCTCTTCATTTTGATCTATTATCCTGAAGTAATGCGAATGTTTCCAATTCTAAATTTTATGAGTGCTATGTGTTTTAATTTAGCCCATTTCCTCTAATATGTGTTTCAAAAAGAATTAAGCTACATTTCTTTGGGACCTGGCATTTACCCCAAAGACTTAACGATGAAACGGTATCGATAATTGCTGGTAGCGTGTTATCTTGCACTTTGATCTTTGTCCTAGATCTTTTCTTCTGGATCACAAGGAATTGTTTCTCTACGTTCTGTTCAAATTTCTTTACTAGAATATATATTAGCAATGAATACATCTGTTGTAGACCCTTCATTTGCTTGGTTACTACTTGATGGAGGTGCATTTCCTTTGGTCTTTTGATGAGCTCTTTCCGTTGGTCTTCGCCCTCCGACCTGACTTGCGGTTCCCGGGGCGAGCTTACTCATTTCCCGATTCCGTATTGTTCTTTGTGCCAACAATCTTGAGCAGAGTGATTTATAACAAATGGCACATACGGTAACTACCATTGTTGTTTCCTGGCTTATTTCCATTATCATAGTTCCTTTTTAGTTATTGCCGTTTTTCTTGTACTTTTTAGTTTTATTTTTCTTGTAATAAAGTTTTTGATTTTCGCTATTCTTCACAACCATGAGAAATACTTCAGTCAACTTTTGAATTAAGTTATCCATTGAATCTTGATAATTTTGTACATTTTGGTTGTGGTTGAGGATTTTCATTGGACGAGTTACCAGAATATAACATTTCGTATACAAATCTCCGTATTGGTTTAGTTGGAGGTGTGACATCTATGATGGTAATAGGTTGGTATTCGGGGTCTCTTATTCCTTTGTTCATTGGAAGTAGTAGGAAATTTTAAATTCGGTTATTTTGTTGTTGGGGAAGATGCAAAAAACTAGGTTTTTGACTAGATTGACTAGACTAGGTTGTGTTGGATACTAAGAATTTGAGCACTTTGAGGTTGAAAATTTGTAAATTTATAATTAGAGGAAATAGAGAACTACATTATTTGTGCGGAATTGAATTAGACTAATATTTTGAAAAAGATGAACAGGATTTTACATCCCAACAGCTTACCCAGTTTATTATTTCGTCTCAGACTTAGGCAGGGAAAGCCAAGCACGTGCAAGTAAATCTTCAATAATGCGCGCACTATACATATACAGTAGTTCTTGGTTGGTAGTCAATAAGCCCAAACTAAGAATCCCACAATTTTAAATACTATTTACCAAATTTTCAACCTCAAAGTGCTCAAATTCTTAGTATCCAACACAACCTAGTCTAGTCAGTCTAGTCAAAAACCTAGTTATTTGCATCTTCCCCAACAACAAAATAACCGAATTTAAAATTTCCTACTACTTCCAATGAACAAAGGAATAAGAGACCCCGAATACCAACCTATTACCATCATAGATGTCACACCTCCAACTAAACCAATACGGAGATTTGTATACGAAATGTTATATTCTGGTAACTCGTCCAGTGAAAATCCTCAGCCACAACCAAAATGTACAAAATTATCAAAATTCAATGGATAACTTAATTCAAAAGTTGACTGAAGTATCTCTCATGGTTGTGAAGAATAGCGAAAATCAAAAACTTGATTACAAGAAAAACGGCAATAACAAAAAAGGGCCATAAATAAGTTTGAAACGTCAGGATACTTAGTTCCTCCGAATGTAGTATAATTTGTTTATATATATATATAAATGATTAATTGTTAGAACAGAAATCTTGCCTGATTTTAATTTGAATTTTAAGGCCTTTAGGCAGCTTTGGCTCAGATCGAATGGATGAGATGTACTGGTGGAATGAAAAAATTGGAGGAAACGGGAGAACCCCGAGAAAACCAACGCACGGTGTTTATCTTCTACAGAGCCCACATTGCATGAGTAGAGATCGAATTCATTTTCTACGAAAACATTCAGATGGCACCTCCACACAAATCGAGACTAACTTGCTTGACAAATATCTTCCAAACGACAAATAGTTTCATCCTGAACTTCAGTGATATAATGAATGGTTTATCAGAAGTTCAGAACCTAAATCCAGTTTTCAGACCCCATCTCAGAATCGAAGATTCGTTTCTTCTAAGCCAAATTTAGATTCGGATCTGGATCTTAGAACTTGGTATCCGTTTCCAGGTCTTAGAACTGAGGGCCCGGATTTTTGAACCAGATACTCGGATCCGGATCCTAAAACTGGTTCTTGGAACCGGTTCTCGATTCCTTCAGGATCCGGTTCCGCCCACCCCTACTGTGAACTTAATTTTAATCATATGGAATTTTTCGACGTCGTATTTTTCGTTTTCTGGGAGTAATTCCTCCGGTTCCGGTCACCCCTGAAAGAATACAATGTTCAAACGCAAGGAAATAATTAAAAACTCTGATTTGCCCACAGGGCCGAAATGACCGGGTAACCGGTCCGAAACTTGACTCGATTAACCCAGTGACCCGTTACAGCACTGCTTCCGATAGGTGACAAGAAATTGAAAACCAACATTTAAATCCAAAAGTTTTAACAGCTTCTTTTTTCTGTTTAATCCTGCGTAAATTAAAGTAATCAAGGATTAATAGGATCTATCCAGATATATAGTTTAAAATTACCAATCCGTTTCAACATTGTGGGCCCCATGAAGCAATCAGATGTCTTTCTCAAGGGTGTAAAGTGCAGTATTTCTCTTACTACTGTCAACATTGTGTTTACTCTACTTCATTATATTTTATTCTAGATGGTTAATCTATATTATTTGAAAAATACAGTCATTTGAATTAAAATTTAAAAAAATCAACAGGGTTTGAACTCATGAACCGAATTTGTCTTCTTTTTAATTACCCCCAGAGTTTAAACTCGCGAACCCACGCGTGAGAGTGGAGCAAACTAACCAACATACCATAGAGGTTTCTTCATTGTGATGATGAGCAAGACAATATTCATCGGAAACTATTTATTGTATAAGGGTACAAAACAAGGTACTCATGTCTTGTAACAAAACAAGGATTTTTTGCTTCTAATCACCGAGCCGCCGTAGCTCAGTGGTTAGAGCGTTGGCAAGGAGATCGTGAGTTTATATCAGCGGCCGAACATCCTCATTGAGGTTTTTCCAGTTTTTTTTTCGTCAGTCACACTAGGTAGATGTCGGGATGGCACCTTCAACATAGGCCTTGTACAACACCTTCACAAATCCTTTCTCCTCTCCTATTCTGGCCTGAACCTTAGATGCCTAAAGGTCATAAATATATATTTTTTAAAATCTTGGTTCTAATCGTCATTTATTGCGTTCTGCATATATATTATTATATGTGTAAGTGTTTAATGATTTTGTTGAAGACTATTGCCCTAGTTCGTTTCGATGAAAAGACGAGGTGAATAAACATTAATGTGTTATCACTTTTTTCTCTCATAGTAACAAAGGGGCAGGATACTAACCTGCGGAAAACATGTATTTATATTCTTGACAAATAGTACATTTTACCGAATGTATATACAGTAAAGCCGATATATCTTGCATGAAGGTATAAGTTTCAGCAACGCCATGTATCGAACTGTTGATTCTGGGAGCTTCCAGGCGGCATACAATGAGGTTTAAAAAGTAGTGCAGCAAAGGGAGCTGTGTTCGAATCTCATACTTTTTTTTTTTTTTTTTTTTTTTTTTTTTTTTTTTTTTTTT